>APFE031399255.1:17596-73996 GCA_000404065.3 Pinus taeda
TGATTTTAATATTTTTTAAAAATATTTCAATATGACTTCATATATGTATTGGAATATACAAAAGAATAGGTGTGTATGTTATTTTGAGTTATCATGGGTGGTTGGGAAGATACCTTCTTCAATGATGTTCTATTCTTTGCTAGTAATATAATGATGAGAAATATTTTTGTAATTATATATTATTTAAAGCAATTTAAAAATAAAAAAATGTTATGGTTAGAACAATTCATGTAGTTTCATTATTTTACATTTTGGCACCTTTTCAAGAGTTATAATTTTCAATCAATTTTGTTTGAAATCTAGCATAGATTTGTTCGAATAGAAAGGTTATGCTTTGTAGTATACATCATCCAAGTGCCCAAAGATATCATCATAAGTAGGGGCATGTACGTCACTACTTTCTTCTATCAAGGCGCCCCTGAGGGAAAAGTAGTTATCTACTTCAACATAAAAACTTATGTTCTCAACATATTCGGAAATACTTCACAAATACCCTTCTTGTATATTAATGTAACCATTAATATAATAGCCATGATCATGATCATGGTTCATGCCCACCTTTTATATCCATTGTATATATTTATTTGTTCGCAATGGATTACATGGTTATCTTTCAAGATCCTACCTACCTCTCTCTGGCAGATTTCTCTCTTAGGAAATAATTGGACTCATATTCAGGAAAAACATGACATGTTTATCTATACATATGCTTCTAATCTCACACATAAAGGGGAAATTGTTATCAATAAAAATTTGCACACTCAAATGTGTCAATTAAGGGATAAAATTTGCTAAAGATTATTAAAATCAAAGTTCCTCAAAGGTAAAAAAATTAGGCACTCATTAGAAAAGTATTACTTATCACTAAACACAATTTAATTAATCCATGCAAATATGTTTTTTCATGTTTGCACATATTAGTGTAGCTATTTCTTATAAAACTATAGGGATCAATAGGAAGTGACATTTGAGATCATTGTAGGGAAAGTCACTTTAAATTCCCCCTATGTAAGTGGAAGTACAAGATCAATTCTCTAGTCTCAAGCATTTACACCATTAATGGAGAGTTTTGGAGCCCCCAAAGGACTCTTAACATATCCGACCAAGATGAGAGGTTCATTCAAAGATCAAATCTCATCAACGATCCAAATTGATATAAGCCATGGACCTTGGCCTATAAATACCACTCCATTGGGGGCCATTTACAAGAAAAAAGTTGTTACAAGGTTATGCTACCCATATTGCCATCCAATTGGCATTGCTCTATAGTCTTGAATCTCTCCATCCAAAAAGTGTCCAAGAAATATTTTTAAGAGAGAATCATACATGCATGAGGGAAAGGAGCAACCTTCCTTTAGGAAGGATAATGATCCATTCTTTCTAAAACTCTGTTTAGTGTCTCTAGTATATTTCATTTACATCCAATAAAGAGATTTCTTATTTCCTAAACCTTTTTATTTTCTTTTATTTTCTGTTTTATTTATTTATTTATTAATGTTTTTGCATTATATTGTTAATATCTCATGTTAGATTTCATTAATTTTCTTTGTATTTTATTTCTTGTGTCCTAATAAACCTTTGGTGGCTTTATGTAGGGAAAAATATCTTGCATTCTATGGGATTTTAGGATTCATTTGCTAAAAAAAAACTCCACCAAGTATGTGGATAGCTAGCACTAACTAGGTTTCCTTTATAATTATCATATTGTTTCATATGATTTATCCCTTTGTAATTAGCATATTGCTTGATATGTTTTTTCCATTTAGAAGCAAAGTTAAATCCTTACTGTTGTGATCAATTTGGTAGGACCATACAAATGCTGCAAAATATTTTCCACATAACTCGCATGAGCCCTGATGTTTTTTTATAATTCCTCATATTATCTATAAATAACTATATCCCTAAAATTGTGAGCTATAGAATGCATAGGAAGGAGTAGAGCCACTAAATTCCACTATAATGCATTACACATGGGTCAATTATATCGAATTTTTGTTTGAAAATAGAGGGATATTCCTCTTGAATATAACATCTAGTGATGGTGAAACCATGTTTTCAACCATATTTTTATTCACATACCTAGATATCCATAATTAAGAATGTCACCCCTTAGCAAAGAATAAGTGGATGAGAAATATTAAGCTTCAGCATCATTTTTGGAATTATAGATGCGAGTAAAGGAATTGATCAAACCATGGGAAGGTTCATCTTCCCCAAGTGGAACTAGATCAAGTCCTAAAGGAGCTACTTTGATATCCATCAATGATATGTTTAAACACTCTTTTTTTAGTGAAATTGCTCTGACTTTGTAGGTATCCAATAATTTATTTGATTCTCTTTACCATGTATTTTTATGATAACATTTCGTATAAGCCCTTTTGGTTTACTTTCAAATTATGTAAATTATATGAATTAAGGCTAGAAATGAAGTTGTTTTTCTAGTAAGGGTTTCTTAAACCTAGGTTACATGGTTTTATTAGGTTCATTAGTGTAATTGTGATAATAAGCATGTTTAATTTGGAATGGAGCTTCCAAAATTTTAATTTAGTTATCAATAAGTATTAAGTGCATGGTAGGGATTTAACGTTCATAAACTATTCTAGAATATTCTTAAGAGTATAGACAAATCAAATTTTGAGATGTATTTCCATAGTAGTTATGTTTTTTTCCCCTTTTTAATTAAATTCATTAATTAAAAAAAATGTCAAATTAATAAGTGTCATATGAAACAAGTTCATTATTAATAAGTATTAAGTGTATGGTATGGATTTAACATCCATAAAATATTCTAGAATTTTCTTAATAGTATAGACGAATCAAAGGTTGAGATGTATTTCCGTAGTAGTTATGTTTTTTTCCCTTTTAATTAAATTAATTAATTAAAAAATTTCAAATTGGCAAGTGTCATATGAAACGAGTTATTGTTTTTTGGACAGTGTTATTGATAACCCATGATATTATCCCATAGTATTGTAACAAATCATATTTATAGATGAAAAATCTATATGATAAAGTGGAGGTGAATCTCCATGGTTAAGAATATTATTACATGTTTTCTTAGAATGTATATATGTTTAACTTATATATCATTTATTTTTATCATTAATAGTAATAATATTATAAGGATTCAAAACCATAGGATCACCCTCAGAAATAGAGATCAAAGAGAAATTGCCTATGCAACTAGGGTTTTGAGCCAATCAAATTTGTCAAGAATTGAACCACTCACATGGTGCCCCCTTGGGGAGGGGCGAGGGGCCCTCCTTCAAATCTGTGGTAGAAAATTGAGCACCACTACATACCCCACACAAAACAACAAAAAAATCTTCAAAACAGTCAATGCAGATCAATCTAGCTAATCACTCCACTCAACAATCGTTGCAGGATAACATCTTTTGAATTGCAAGAACAAGTTACAAACAACCTATAAGTGTCTATGCTACAAGAAATAAGAGCACAAAGACAAAACAACATCCTAATCCCTCACATCATCAAGCCAAGGAGATTCCCATGCTTGACATCCCACCAGAGAAATTGGGGGCTATTGTGGAAAGGATGAAAAAGGAAGTGCTTATTCGTAAATTCATCAACCCATGGTGGATGGGGCAAATCCTTCTAAAATAGTTACATGAGATTTGGAAAATAAAAGGGGAAGAAGAGCTTAAACCCAACACCCCCATTATTCACTTCACTCTCATTATGGGACCCTTTAACTGGTTGATTGATCATATTACTATTGGATTTTGAATATCTAGATTGCTCCAATGAGTTCATTTCTTCCTTATCTTCCTATCTAAATTCGTTTGACCTCATTTGGAAAATTGGTTTGCGAATACTGTCTATCTAAAGATTAATATTTTTTTTTTATTGCTTTGGCTTTATAGTTTGTAAATTATTCTATTTTACTATTTTTTTCTCTTTATTTATATTTTGCAAATAATTTCTTCATGTAAATATTATTTTTATTTTTATTGCAAATAATATTTTATTTTTATAACCGTCGAGACCAAGAACTAAGTTGTAAAATTCAAAGTGGTCATAGCCAGAGGCTTAAAGCAGGTGACATATTTATATATGTTTATAAACCAGACCTATAATAAAACAAAATCCAAAGTCCTGATCCATTTTCATTAAGGGGTTTAATAAGCCATACGCTGAATTCTCGAAACATATTATAAAGTGGCATATTAATTGAATATCATACATTGGATGTATATCAAAACCATAACCTATAGTCTGACCATATAACAAAGAGTTAGAGTTAAAGTCTGAGCCTTTTCAACATAATATGGCATGAACATTGTATTCAGAATTATAAATCAAAGTCCAAACACACATATTAATGGTATTGAGAAATATAATATCGGAGCTTTCATATTTGTTACTGTGTACTCCAATATCACTCAAATGTCTGACCTCCAATATGGCCCACACTTATGCCACGTGCTCCTCCACTAGACCCATTGCCACGTATTCCTTTGTGCTTCCTTATCTCGAAAATATCAGGGTTTTGGGGGTTGTAACACCTTATATAAGTTAGAAATAATGAAGAAATGGTTATGTGGTTGTAACATTACCTTCTTACTTTAGGAGTTGTTCCTAGAATTTAGGAGGATGGTTTCAACTACTTACTTTTCAGTCATGTATTTAATATGTAATATTCATTTCATTGTAATGTATTGAGTGAACGAGTGAGAGAGAGTCTCCTCCTCGTATGAGTGCAGTCTCCAGGTGATGTACACACATGTGAGCTGCAACTCCTTCTGATTAATTCAAGTTTCATTATTTTTATCTTGGTATCAGAGCTTAGGGTAGAGATAGCCTTAACTTTTGTTTTTTCTTCTGGGATGTATCATTAGTTGCACATCTGTACATGTAGAGATAGCTGTGTGATCAGGTGGACCTGCAGTAACACCTAAAGTGAAAAAGGCGTCAGATGACTGATCATCTCTGAGCCGAAGGAAGGGTTGGAGCGAAAATTCGGAGCGGAATTTTTCTTTTACAGAAGCTGCAGTGATTGGCACACCTTTCTCTGGAACAGTCGCGCCATTGGCGCGGATTTGGAACTGGAAATCGCGCCAGAGAAAATGA
This sequence comes from Pinus taeda, assembly GCA_000404065.3. Taxonomy (NCBI): domain Eukaryota; kingdom Viridiplantae; phylum Streptophyta; class Pinopsida; order Pinales; family Pinaceae; genus Pinus; species Pinus taeda. The sequence goes on from APFE031399255.1 coordinate 22,688, forward strand.
CGAACAAATTAGCGCGGATCCATGGTCTATAAGCGTGCCAATTTTCCTGCACATCGCGAATTTTAATTTTCCGGGATTAGCACGGATTCGACGTCGATTGGAGCGCCAGCCCTTTCTCTCTGGAAATCTGCAATTTTTTTTCTGCAGATCAACAGAGGCCCGGTGGAGGCACGTGGAGATTCTGCTCGATGGCAGAAGATTTGATTTGCCCGGTGGTGGCGAATCGAGATCCTTGATCAGCTCGGTGGCAGCAGATCGGATCTGCCCGGTGGTGGCGAAGTGAGATCCTTGATCAGCTCGGTGGCAGCAGATCGGATCTGCCCGGTGGTGGTGAAGTGAGATCCTTGATCAGCTCGGTGGCAGCAGATCGGATCTGCCCGGTGGTGGCGAAGTGAGATCCTTGATCAGCTCGGTGGCAGCAGATCGGATCTACCCGGTGGTGGCGAAGTGAAGTCCGTGATCTGTTCAGTGGCAGCAGATCGAACTTGCCCGGTGGTGGCAGACTTAAGTGTTCAGTTGGGCGAAAATGAACAACAGTTTGGAGTCATACCTCCACGAGTCTAGCAAGCTTGATGGAACAAATTTCTCCAACTGGAAGTTCAAAATGCAAACTTTGCTGGAGAGTGCGAACGCATGGTCGATCATCTTGGGAAATGAACAGAGAGCCGGAAATGCAACCCAAAAACAAGACTGGGATAAGAGAGAAACAAAGGCAAAAGTAATACTGAAGATGTCTATCAAAGACAACATTATCCCTCATATTCGAGACTGCAAGTCGGTCGCGGACATTTGGGATACGATCAAGGGTCTGTACGAGACACAGAACTCAAATCGTGTTCTAGCACTAAAAGGGAAATTGTTTGCATTAAGGATGGGCGAGAATGAATCAGTTGGTGGATTCATGGCCAGAGTTAAGGATCTGAAAGACCAATTGGGAGCCATTGGAGAGAAGGTATCATATTCAGATCTGGTTACACTTACACTGAACAGAATGACAGATGAATATCAGACATTCATCTCAGCGTTGTCAGCGAGGGAGAAAGCCCCCTTGTTTGATGAACTGACAGTGATTCTGCTCCAGGAGGAGGAGCAACGACAGAATCTAAAGACTCAGGGCAATGATCTTGCTCTGATGGCAAAGAGAAGACAACCAGAGGAAAGCAGCGCCAGTACCAACAACAGCAACAACAACCGTAGCAGCAGCAAAAAGGAGCCAACTCCTTTCAAGGGAAATCATCTAGAGGTATGACTGATACTTATGTTAAGAGATGTTTTTATTGTGGAAAGGCTGGTCACCATATCAGAGAGTGTTACAAGAAGCAAGCTGATGAAAGGAGAAGAAAACAGAAGAAACATCAAGGTTGTTTTGCTGAAGAAGAAGATGAAGATCACAGCTATGATCTTAGGCTATTTACAGTCGACTGTGCACTTTCTGCATCAAGAGGAGATGATGACAATACATGGTATGTCGATTCAGGCGCATCCTCGCACATGACTGGTAAGAAAGAATATTTTAAGTTTCTTGAAGAATCTACATGTGGATCCAAAATTTATTTATGTGATGACAGTGGGTATGAGATCAAAGGTTGTGGAGATATTCCTATGAAATTACCAAGTGGCGATATCAAACATCTCAAAAATGTTTTATATGTTCCAGGAATCAAAAAGAATTTGATCTCTGTCTCTATGATAACAGACCAGGACATGCAGGTACAATTCTTCAAGAATGGATGTGTCATTCAGGATAGCAAATTGGAGACAGTTGCAACAGGAGTACGTGTGGGGAATTTGTATAGACTGGATGCAAGGAGCATACCACAACAGGCGATGGTTGTAGTAACATCAACAGCTGAGAATCTCTGGCATCAGAGATTTGGACATATCAATCTACAAGATCTCATCCTCCTTAAAAATAAAGGTATGGTCGATGGACTTCCTGCTTTACATAATGTCAAATTGGAATGTGATGGTTGTGCACAAGGGTAGATGCATAGAGATGAATTCCCTGTGCATGTCAACAGAAAACAAAGAGACATCCTAGAGCTAGTGCATACAGATATCTGTGGACCTATGCAGACTAGGTCTTTAGGAGGTGCATATTATTTTCTACTGTTTGTAGATGATTTCATTAGGTTCTCTTGGGTGTATTTTTTAAGCAACAAGAGTCAAGTTTTCAGATATTTTAAAGAATTTAAAGTGATGATAGAGAACCAAACAACAAAGAAGATAAAAATTCTCCGCTCAGATCAAGGGGGGGAATACAGGTTAAATGAGTTCATGAACTTCTGCAAGCAACATGGGATTATACAACAGTTTACAGTGCCACACACTCCACAACAAAATGGAGTAGCAGAACGCAAGAACAGGACCCTGGTGGAGTGCGCCAGAAGCATGCTTCAAGGTAAGGGCATTTCTAATGGTCTTTGGGTAGAAGCCATTAATAATGTTGTTTATTTAAAGAATAGGAGTCCCACCAAATGTTTAGGCTTCAAAACCCCTTTTGAAGCATTATTTGGACTCAAACCAGTAGTTGATCATCTGAGAATATTTGGATCTAAAGCTTTTGCTCATGTACCGAAACCAGATAGGAAAAAGCTAGATCCCAAAGCCTTGAAATGCATATTTGTAGGATATGGCACATAATACAAAGCATACAAATTATATAATCCTGTGACTCACAAAGTGTTTGCAAGCAGAGATGTTATTTTCCATGAACAGACAGAATATGGAAAGAAAGACTCTGATGATGAAAGCCACATTCCATTCTTCATAGAACTGAACAGTGAAGATGAAGAAGAACAGGTGCAGGAGCAGGAGGAGAAACAGGGAGAAGTAGTAGCAGATAGCATAATAAGTGATGATACAAGCTTGGACAGTACTGAAACAGAAAGAGTTGAGGTAAGTTCTTTACCTAGAAGATCAGGTAGAAAGACTAGACTACCTGCAAAACTTAGAGGCTATGCTTTAATGTCCAATATTTTGAACATTGTAGAACCCTTAAATTATGAAGAAGCAAGTAGATCAGATGAATGGAGGGCTGCAATGCATGAAGAAATGGAATCCATTTATAGAAACCATACTTGGGACTTAGTTGAGCTTCCAGAAGGAAAAACCCCTATAGGTTGTAAGTGGCTGTTTAAACCTAAGAAAAATGCAGATGGTACTGTAGAAAAATTCAAAGCAAGACTGGTAGCAAAGGGTTATTCACAATAGGAAGGAATTGATTTCGATGACACCTTTGCCCCTGTAGCCAAACTTAATACAATCAGAATGCTAATCTGTTTAGCAACAAAACATAAATGGAAGCTACACCAGTTAGATGTTAAATCTGCATTTTTGAATGGGGAATTAAAAGAAGAAATATATTTAGTACAGTCTCCTCGATTTGTGAAAAAGGGGCAAGAGAATTTAGTGTGTAAACTGCATAAGGCATTCTATGGATTGAAACAAGCACCCAGGTCATGGTATGATAAAATTGATTCATTTTTTGTTCAGCATAGTTTCCATAAGAGCCTCAACGATCCAAATCTGTACACCAAGATACATAAACAGAGGAAAATCATTTTGATTTCTTTGTATGTAGATGACATGATAATAACAGGGAATGCAAATAGTCTAATCACAGAAATCAAACAGCAAATGTCACAGGAATTTGAAATGAAAGACCTTGGCGATCTTCATTATTGCCTAGGACTGGAAGTGTGGAAAGATTCTAGTCAAACTTTCCTAACTCAAGGAAAGTATGCCAGAAACCTGTTGGAAAGATTCAGAATGGAACAGTGTAAAACAGCGGCAACACCATTGCAGCAGAATCTCAAGCTAAGCAGTGATGATGGCACAAAACAGGTGGATGCCACTTTGTATAGACAGCTAGTGGGAAGTTTGATATATCTTACGACAACTAGGCCTGATTTGGCATACTCTGTTAGTGTGCTGAGCCAGTTTATGTCCAGACCACTTGACAGTCACTGGAATGCAGTGAAATGTGTGTTGAGATACCTTAGTGGTACTTGTAATTATGGTATTTTATACACTGACAGTTCTGATGTTACTTTAGCAGGTTATTCTGATTCTGATTGGGCAGGTAACCTGGACGATCGTAGATCCATCACAGGTTATGCATTTAGCATTGGATCCGGGGTTATTTCATGGTGCAACAAAAAGCAAAGCACTGTAGCATTATCTTCAGGTGAAGCAGAGTATCAGGTGTTGTGTGCAGCTACATGCGAAGCCATTTGGTTGAGGAGATTACTTAGTGATGCAGGCGAAGGACAAAAAGCAGCAACCAGCATCAAAACAGACAATCAAAGCACACTAAAGCTTGCATACAATCAAGTTTTCCATAAGAATACTAAACATATTGATACTCAATTTCACTTTGTACGGGAAAAGATACAGTCTAAGGAAATTTGTGTGGATTATTGTAATACCTGTGATAATTTAGCTGACATCTTTACTAAGCCTCTAGGGAGAATAAAGTTTGAATTACTTAGAGGGATGTTAGGTGTGCACAATAACCCTTTCTTCATTAAGGGGGGGAGTTAGAAATAATGAAGAAATGGTTATGTGGTTGTAACGTTACCTTCTTACTTTAGGAGTTGTTCCTAGAATTTAGGAGGATGGTTTCAACTACCTAATTTTCAGTCATATATTTAATATGTAATATTCATTTCATTGTAATGTATTGAGTGAACGAGTGAGAGAGAGTCTCCTCCTTGTATGAGTGCAGTCTCGAGGTGATGTACACACCTGTAAGCTGCAACTCCTTCTGATTCATTCAATTTTCATTATTTTTATCTATATAATCCTAATATTCCAATGTGTCCCACTTTCCCATTGCTTCATCGCTCCGATAGACACGTTATACCTAAGAATTTTCCCATCAAAACTTCTATGATATGGCCACTTCACCCTGGACCCTATATAAAAAATCGATTGCGGTATATAAGTTTACAATTCCAAATCCCTGATAAACCAAGACTTGATGGGAATATTAATGGTGTTTCATTCTTATTTCGCATTCGCGCTGGAACTCAAAACTTTTAACTCCACCACAGTAAAAAAAACCCTGATAACCTCAAAACTTCGATGGATGTCTCCACCTGCCACCTGTCTTCATCTCTACCTGCCATATGTCCTGCCTTCAAACCCAATTTGGTTATGGAAAAGAGCTAAGTCGAATATCAGTCCCGTCTTTTTGTTTCATGTTAAGATCTCTGATATACCATATATGACTCCAATCTCTGATATAGCGGAATTGCTACAAAACTAAGGTTTTACATGTGTGACTGTCGTGAAACTCTCTGATAAGGAATTTCCTGATAACTATTCTCATTTTTTTCAGATGTTTTCTATTGTTTTCCACTTGTCCATACCAAGGGGCCGTTGCGTATTTATTTAAAAGTTTTTAAATTTTTATTGGTTGTGAGCCGTAAATTGAAATTTGTTTTTGTATTTTTGGTTTATTGTTCCACCTTTTTATTGTTAAAACTCTAATTTTGTTATTTTATTGTAACAGAGTTCCTGATTAGGTCCAACGTTAACAAAAACCCGGTCAATCATCAATGGGATTCCTCCTACTGTAAAATGATTTTTAAATTGGAAGAAAGTGTTCAACGAATAATAATTCTTCTTATCCATTCGGAACAAACTAAAAACCACTAGCACCCTTATAGATCTTCATACCCAATTTGGGCAATTGATTTTACTTTCTCTCATCGGAATTATTCCAGGCCCATTCATAACATTCCTTCTGCCTTATGCATGTTGTAATTAACATTTTTGTGGGAGGGATTTGCGGATTTTTTATATTATTGTAATCATGTATAAATATGTGTAGATCGGGTTAAGATAAGGGATTTAAATTGAGGGTGTTGATAGCTAATCATTAGGATTGGGTGAATAAGTGTAACTGATGTAAATAAATAATAAGAAATATGAATAGTCACCCTGAGATGAAATGAAAAGTCTCTTCCTCATGTATATAATAAAGACCAACCTGAAAGAATAGAACGAATTGATTTTGAAGAGTTATTGCCTGATCTGACATGGTATCAGAGCCAGCCCCCAAAATTAGGTTTTGTGTAACTCCTGGTGTCCGTTTCCTCCTTAGGTTCTGCCTATTTTGCAGAACTCACACTTCCGCTTGATATCAGTTGCCTGAAGCCTGCTCCAACCATCCATACAATGTCATATACCTTTGATATTCTCTCTGAACAATCTGCCCTCCAACCGTCATGCTCAATGGTATCACAAAACTCTATCTTTATACTTAATACCCAAGACTGATGTACAAGTTACATATTGATACTAAGTATGAGTGACAGGAGAGCCGAGAAGTGTAAATGTGCAATCTCTGCCTGTATGGGGTGACCCACGTAATTTTTCAGAGCCTTCTCATTCTTTTCATCCTTCCGATCCGCTACCAACATCTTTGCAACTCTATTAAGAGAGCTCAAACAACTGTATCTAGAATGGTTGTTGCCCAAAACTCAGAACTGTAGTAACGCATGTTGCTCTATCACTGGTCTGACATAGAGGTTCATAGTTGCAGCTGGGGAAAAGAGGTTCTCGCTTGCCTGAATCATTGGAATTTTGCGTGTTGCTTTACAGAAATGTTGTGTGTTAAATGGTATGGAATGTTGTGTGTTATATAAGCGCTGATTTACAGAAACACTGCTCCAATGCTTTATATAAATGTTGTTATACACGCTCCTCCATATCATATATACGCTTTTTTCTGACGCTCCTCATAATACTCCAGTCTTGAAGAATGCGTTGACCTACATGGTCGTGACTATGGTGTTTAAATCAAACTTGTTGTCTACTCCCATTTTGAAGACCATGTGTGAGACTAAGACCATGTGTGCGATGAGTATTGTTTTTTCTAATACAATATATATTGCATAATATTGATAATGGTGCGGTGAGCTGTTCTTTTTTACCAAGAGCATGAATTGTTGATATATCATATGAAATAAGGTTGAAAATACAATAGTATGTGATGGTATGTCATATATTAGGATACGAATTGTGATATTCTATATGGATAGAATATAGTTTTTCTCTTTGTATATTAAATCAATTTCATACCTAATCAAGAAGGAAGGATAAGGATGCATTATTTTGAAGCACATTTTTGCTAGCAGAAGTATTTTTTTTACAGTACACAGATTTTACAATGTATTTAGTCATATCCATTGTGGGAATAGTTCTCACTGGAAAGGAGAACTATCCTGAGTGGTCCTGGATGATAAAACACTCCCTCATTTTCAATGAGTTGTGGAAATGAGTATGTGTTAGAGACTAAGACAAAGAGACAAAACAACCTACCTCAGACAAAGAGTTCACCATTTGGGAAAATAAGAGCAGAAAAGATTATGCATTAATTGTAGCATCTGTAAGCGAAGAGGTGAGTCGCCATATTTCACCATTTTCAATTACTTTTAAAGCCTTACAAAAGCTGAAAGAACTCTATAACTCACATTCTGCACTTGAAGTTGTTCAACTCATGATTAAACTCTTCACTCTTGAATTACAAAATAATGATCCTCTTGCTCTTGCATCCGAAGTAAAATATATAATGCATGATATCAAAGCCACTAAGGTTGAATTGGATATTACTCTTATAGCTTTTCTCAAGGCACTTTATCCTACTTACTCCAATTATCTTAAATCATTGCAAGGAAATGGAAATCTCAAAGATATTACCTTTGACTCTCTTGTGAAAAATTTTGCTAAAAGAGAGAAAGCTCTTGGAAAGAAGACAACCACTGATTTTTCTAAAGAGGTTGCGTGTCTTGCTCATAAAGAAAAGAATCTTGCCCAAGATTCTTCCAGAGGAAGAGGTGGTTGAAGAGGAAGAATAAGATATTTCAAAGGCAAGGGGGGCAGACACTCTCAAGGAGAAAAGTCAGATTTGCACTACATACGTTGCAAAAAGAATGGAACACATGATGCCTCTACATGTAGGTTACCTTGGGACAAAATTAAGTAGCAAAGAAACCAGGAGAAAGTTAACATTAATGACATAGACAAAGGTAAAGCACCTGAATCCGCTCATTATGTTGTGGCACAATGTAATATTGGAGTAAATGAAGACTTATTCAATGCTTCACTTGCTTCTTGGAAAAATGATTGGCTCTTTGATTCAGGAGAAACTTGCCACATGACTCATAGAAAAGACTTTTTGAAGAATTTACCGACAATGTTGATGGAGCAGTATACTTTGCAGACCAATCAAAACTCAAGCCATCAGGGCTTGGCACAATCAGGCTTAAATTGCCTGGTCTTCCAGACTTTCTTTTGCATCATGTTCTATATCTCCCAAAGTTGAAGAGAAACTTGCTATCCTTGGTCCACATCCGCCAGCAAGGTCACTCCATTCATATGCTTGATGGCGAGCTTGAGGTGAGAAAAGCATCTGACCACTCACTTGTCATGAGAGGAATAGAAGAAGAAAGGCTTCTCAAGCTGCAAGGTACCTCTGCTCGTGCACAACATTTCTCATACAACTCTCATTATGAGAAAGGTACACTTCCATCAAGTTTATTATGGAATGCTAGATTTGAACATTTGAACTATGACAGCCTTCACTTGTTGAAGAAAAATGGTGCTGCTGGTTTTCCTACAATTCCTAAGAAACTTAAGCAATGCGATGTTTGCATTCCAGGAAAGCATAGAAAACAGTCTTTTCATAATTCACATTCAACAACACATAGAAAACTTGAACTCATTCCATCTCTCCAAGGTTTGGACATCTACTACAGGAACTATTTCGACTTCTCATTCAGTTACAAGGACTATTTAAGTTCTCATTCAGGTTTGTAGGTAAAGTTGCCTATTGTAGATGGGATTTTGAGCTTCTTCCTTGTTTTTCTTATTTGGATACTTACCTTATTCGGGTTATTTTATTTGGGTTGCTCTATTGCAGGATGAGGAGAACAAAATCTAACCACCAAGGTCTCCAATATGAAGCCTGTATTTCAACGACTAAGAATGAATCTTTCTTTGAATTCTCAATCCTTGGGAGCATAAGCAGGCCATCTCCAACCCTTGAATGAACTGCATGGCGTAAAAATGAGTCGGTGACCTGCCGCCTGCCCCAAGGGCGGTGATAATCTCTAGGGACCCTCATATTCCCCTATATATATAAGTAGCACTAAAAATCCATTTTCTATCATCCAAGCGTTATTTTCTCGACATTTATCTTCGCACATTCGATTTGTGCACCGAGATCTTATTTCCTGGTATCATTTTTTTTGTAGTTTTTGAGTAATTTGGCCATATAAACAAATGGCTTCAACTGATACAACTGCAAAGCTTGTAGTGAACAGTGTTGACAAAGAAAGGAAGTGGAGAGCTTCTGAGGGATTGAAACCGTCACCTTCTTATCCTACACATCTTCATGTTTCAATTTTGGGCCTCTAGATTTTTTCTTCCCGCATTATATTTTGAACGTAGGAGTCTTAAATTTTTCATTTATATTTTGGAGATGATCACAGAAGTGATTACTTGTTCGAAGGAGAGGACCAGGTCTAGCCATTATGCCATAGCAGGGTACATCAGCAACAAGTACTAGTCCCAACTCCATGCCAATTTCAATAACAGTTCAACTAACAAATATTGTGAGATCTCACAAGCTTACCAAGGTCAAAACTCTTTCAAATTTTCAGAAGAGTTGAAGAAGTCAGTGTAGCCCAAGGCTGCCAAGCCTGTGAAGCCAAAATCCCTAGCTAATAAGCTTGCATCTAAGCCCAAGGCGACGCCTAGGCTCAAGAAGGTTCAGAAGCATGTTAAAACCCCCACCAAAGTAACCGAGGTTCTTAAGGTTTCTGAGCCGAAGCTAGTAGGCTCCACTGAAAAGGTAAAGAAGGTAGCAATGCCTGTTAAGAAGGGGGCAACTGTGAAGAAAGAAGCTCCTGACAAGAAGCTTACTACTACCAAGAAGCTTTCCAAGGCTATAAAAAGGGTGTCTCCTCCAAAGCCCAAGAAAGCGGTGCTTGCTGCAAAGAAGGCCAAGAAATAAGATCAGACAGTTATATTTCTAACTGTGAATTAATGTGATATTTGACATATTGCATGGGATGTTGTTTCCATAGATGTCCTACTCATTGTTATGATTAGTGCTTTTTCATCTTACAGAGGGGAATCAGTAGTCATGTATTTTAGTAGGAAATTCAGGGTTTAACTTCTTCAGAATACAATTTTTTTTGATCTTCAGATATATCAGCCTGTTTTTGGATTCTGGTGTACTTTTTTGGAACAAATTATGGAATGCATAGGATGTATCTACAAGATGTAATTATTTTCATTTACGAAAAGTTAAATGGGAAAATAATATTTTATATGAATATGAAATAGAAGGTTGATCTACAGAAAGAAGTTTAAGTAAATATGATGTGTTAGATGGAGAAAGTCATTTATATAATGTTAATAGATGGAAAATGTTTTGTTGTGCTATGATGCACTTTGTTGGATTTTAACCTTTATTTTTATATATTGGAGAGAATAATTTTTATATATATTGGAGAGAAAAATTTTTGTACCATGTAAAAAGGTTGTCAATGATTTCTCTACCACCACCTCTCTTAAAAAGTTTTTTCCCCCATCATCAGTTTTACCAGATTTTAACAATGAGCTATTTGCCATAGGGATTGCATGACCCAAGTAGTTCTATATTTGCCCTTCCTTATTGATGAATTTGTTGTGCATGCAAATCCAAATGAGGCCAAAGTTCTGGAGGATTGGCTTGTCCCAAACAAAATTTCATATCTCGAAAGTGTTATGAGTGGCACGAATTTCTATTTATTGGAAACTGATATCCCACTACTCACATATAGCTTGCTCGCTAAATTTGCGTGACAAATAAAAAAGACTCTCATTGATATTGGATGTTGACTAATCTTTTCAGAAGCTTAAGGATGCCCTTTGTTAAGCTTTTGTGCTTGCCCTTCCTGATTTGCAACAATATTTTGAGATAGATACTAATGATTCATAGTACATAGTTGTTGTCATAGTTAAAGCTGGGAGGAGACCTTAGCTGGGAGGAGACCTTGTTGTAGTTCAATGTGAAAGCACAATGCATTGTCACACAACTAGACTGGAATGAAACATGTTAAACTAAAACAATAGAGAAAATTGATTACAACTACATTCTACGCATAGTTAGAATGCATTAGAAAAGTTCACCACTATAATGGAACTCCCTATTCTGGAACCTGAGTTTGCAGGCTAAAATATGAGTGAGAATAAGCATAAGAATAAGAAAATAGTCCACACTTTCTATGCTTATATCCATAGGCACCAATAAATATATGCTCATATCCACAGGCACCAATAAAGCTAAGAATCCACGGGCACCAATAAATCTATGTTCATATCCACAAGCACCAATAAAGCTAAGAAAGAGAGGATAGTTCACACCATTACATTTTGCAAGAGTATAACAACAACTAGCTAACAATAGTTTGCATTAATCACCAAGATAGCTTACAATGATCAAAATACCCCCCCTTTTCTTTAAGAGAAAGGTTCTATTTATAACAAGAATTCATTGCTCTTGCCCTTTTTATTTCCTATCCTTTCATCTACCCAATAAGCCTCTTCATCTTTTCAAAGCTCTAGACTCACAAAAGAGTTTGAAGTTTCAAGAAAGCTTGAGACTTGTGAATAATAAGTATTTAATTAATTTTTATAATAACTCACTCATGTGAGTGAAACTTATCCAATTGAAAATTCATATACAACTTTGTCTTCATTCTTGACTCTTGCTTTCAAATTTGAGCACTTGTTTGAGAAATGAAATGCAAGTTTTTCGTTCCCTTTGCACTTTGCTCGATAATCCTTTCACTTGCATTTTGACTTGGCCGGAAATTTTAGTCGTACCTCATTCCATTCTCCATTGGAATCAAATCATGTAATGGTTTGATGATTTAGACTTGGCTGGAAATGACAGTCGCACCTCATTCCATTCTCCATTTGAATCAAATCATGTAATGGTTTGATGATGGCTCATTCTTACTTGCATTTTGACTTGGCTGGAATTTATAGTCGCACCTCATTCCATTCTCGATTGGAATCAAATCATGTAATGGTTTGAAGATGGCTCATTCTTACTTGCATTTTGACTTGGCTGGAATTTACAGTCGTACCTCATTCCATTCTCCATTGGAATCAAATCATGTAATGGTTTGATGATGGCTCATTATTTCTTTGATGAAGGATGGGTTCTCAATCTCATATTTTCATCATTCTCATTGCTTCATTCCCATTTCATTCAACTCCTTTTGATATGTTTACATATGCACAGCTCTTTTTATCTTTCTCATTCCCTCATTCCTATTTCATTCTTTGATATTTTCGCATGCAACAACTCTTTATAAAAAAACAATAGTAACATTCTTGAACAATGACAAGAAATCTAACAATGGGAGGGTAAAACACAATACTTTGGCTACCATATGAAACAAGGAATCAAATCTCATCCTCAAATAAGAGCAAGCACATAAGTGTGCTATAGTTTTAACTTTTCTAAAAATTCTTTTGTTCCCTTTAAATTGGCAGAAATGCAAATTCTATGCCAAATAGGAGTAATGAGATGCCCTCTTCTTTGTATTATGTAATGAGAATCCAATCAAGGTTTCATATGCCCCTCATTATCATTTAAAACAATATTTGTCATTCGATTAAAAGAGATATGTTTATCCATGAGATAAACCGTATCAGAAATATAACATATAATACGACTGGAATCAAATCTTGGACTCGATAAACCATATCAGAAATATAACAGATAATACGACTGGAATCAAAATCCTAGACTCGATAAACCATTTCAGAAATATAATAGATAATACGACTGGAATCAAAATCTTGGACTCAAGCAAATAATGCTAACATATTTCAAGCAAGAGAATTTCCCCTAACCCCATCTGTATGACACAATGATTTTCGAAGCTCTTTGTGTGTGCATGTCAATAAAATAGATATGAATGAGTGCATCACACACAAATGATTGCCTACAACCAAAAGTATCATTTCTAAATACCTAGAGGTATTTCCAAGCCTTTTGGATTGATATGAGAAGCACCGAGCTGCGAGGAATCCTTAAACAAGTGGAAAAAACTATATTTCCCAGAATTTGTAGAAATTTGTTGAGCCAATACACTTTATCATCCGAACATTTTCCTTTCCCTTTAGGAGTACTCCAAGATTCTACTATTGTATAGATTGAAATTGTTGCATTGGGTTTTTTTCCAAAGTGAAACTATTCGTAATTTGTTGAAATTTGATGAGCAACAATATCTTGACCTTGGTACGTGTTTGCTACATTTTGGGGAAAATACCAAGAGAATCTTCACTTTTCTCATGCATACCATATCCTTCTATCATTCTATTCCATGAAACAACATGGGTTTGTTCTCCTGAAATGCAAAGAATGTTGTTCCGCAAAGTCTTTGTCCTTTGCTACTGCTTCCTCTTGTCTAAAGGAACCATAGAAGATTGATTGTGAGGCACAAGGGACCTCATATCTACAAACCTAGGATGTTGCTCCAGCTCCAAATGTCAAACTCTCTCCTGGAATTCTTGTATTAAGTCTTTTTGATCTTGCAATTTCTATGTAATGCGCTCTTCCCCTACTTCCACAATGATTATTTTCTTTTTATGCTTGTCCAGCTCAGTATCATCCTAAGCATTTGTGTTCGTGTTGGTTTTAGTTCTTTTTCATAATTGTACTTCCAATTGATTCAAAATGTCTTCATTCTCCCCATCGCTTGTGCTAGAATTTATCATCCTAAGCATTTGTTTTCTTGTTGGTTTTAGTTATTTTTCATAATTGTGCTTCCAATCCGTTCAAAATGTCTCCATTGTCTCCATCTCTTGTGCTAGAATTTGTTGATTACTGTGACAAAGGAACTCACAACATCTAATTGAATAAAAAATGTGGCCTTGGTAATTTTCCTTTCGCTTGATCCAAAGTTAATAATCTAATTGAATAAAAAGTATGGCCTTGGTAATTTTCCTTTTCGCTTGATCCAAAGTAAAGAATTTGAGTATTAGCCCAGAATTCTATCGTATCGGAATGTGAAAAAAAAAGTATACCCATACAAGATCTAATGGAAGCATCTATTCAGAATTTGTAAACACCTGAGGGACCAGCGCAAGGGAGAGTAGAACTAGGCTAGATTGTATCGTCTAAGAAAACATCCCTCTAGAAAACTCCACAAGGGAATATGCCTAAAGTTAGGAATTTCTTGAATGTTGTGAACAAGATGGCTTGAGGTCGACATCCAAATTGCAACTAGTCCTGTATTCCATGCTCCTAAAGTCAAGCTTTCAGGTTCTCACAGCAAATCCCCACTAAAAATGTTCCAAATCCAACCTTCCAACTAGAACGAGACCTTCCAACTGGAAAAGAAAAGAGCAGAATTGTAAGTATCTAATCTCTCCTACTAAACCAAGCTTGAAACTTCGAGATTTTCATCAAAAGGTGAAGAAAAATCCTACAAGCTTTGCGCCATCCCATTTGGATATTTTACCAAGGATAATCAAGAGTATCTCACGCTTTGTGCCATCCCATCTAGACATTTTATCAAGGATAATAAAGAGTGCCTTAGCAACCTTTATGTCCTATGCAAACCAAATCCTTGTTGTACTTGAATTGCCACTTGTTAGCATTGTTATTATGATCATTCAACAAGAAGAGTGGGTAAAAATCTTGGGGCATTGTCCTACCCACCTTTCCAAATTTGACCAAAAGGAAAGGAGCAGGCCTTATTGGCTATCACATCTATTGGTTGATTGAAATTTGAGTCCTCTAGAGAGCCAAATATGGGCATGGTTATTTGGAGTATCCCCAATTAACGAGGCATATGATGTTTCTTGTTTTCCTTTTGGTAAAGGAAACCCCCTTGCCTCCCCTCCTCCCACCTGCTGCCCCAACAAGTGAAAAGTTATGGTTATGGCAGGCTTCCATTTCTTTGACAACTCAACATCTTACACATAGCACTTCTTGATTTGAAGTAGTTGTATAACAAAAAAGAGGTTAATTATTTAAAGTTTGCTTTGAAGTAGTTGTATGAGACACCTTAGCTATACCATTCTTTTCTTTGTAAAGTAACTGGGAGCTTCAGATTTCTAATTGAATTGAGTGTATACGCTACAACCATTCAGATGTAACTGTGTACAACTATTTTCTTATGTTACATTTACTTTACATTTAAGTATTAAAGCCATGTTTACCTCTAAAAGATATAATGTTTGAGTTTTCTAATGAAAAATAAACTTGGGATTTCTTAGTTTTTATATTTTTATTAATTTTTCATCAAGATTTCTTAATTTTTAATGTTTATTTATTTACATAAAGCCATTTTTCATTACATGAAACAAGAAACGTGTGAGATTTATTTATTCATTATTGAAGTACATTTTAGTTTCTTTGCCTTTACATATAAACGACTCTTCATTATTTTCACTTTGAACCAGTGTACAAAGTGGATCCATTTAACAAATTTGTGTGGACAACTTTCTTTCTTCTTGGTAGACTATTTGCATTTTGCTCTATGTATGTGGATAACTCTTTCCAATGGCAATTTGTTTGTGGAACTGGCTTGCTTCTCCCTCCCTAAGTATTGAATGAGATTGGGTAGAGAAACATTGTAAAATGGTAGGGGATAGTCATGGTGGTTATTGCCTTGGTCAATAGCAAGCTTTCTAGATGCTTGGCCATCTATAGAGGTTTCTTGGTTTTGGGTAATTAACTTACTCTAAAATGAAATAAGACAATCAATGTGTTCCGTATAATATAGCTATAAACAAAACATCTAAAGAAAAGTAACCAATTAAGACTTTCAACATTTTCGGCTTATTTGCTTATATCAAACATTTGTGCAGGGTTTCAACCAATTAACATTTCCTTGAGTATGTTTTTACAAATCAATAATTTTGGGATCAAATCCTACAAATTAATTCTAATTCTATACCTGCTCTTCAAATTCCTTCAAGCTTTTGAAACTAAAACCAATGAATTATCAATATAATATTATCATAATAAAAACCAATTAGAAAGACTTTAGCCAACTAAAATTTCTCATTAGTTAAGCTTGAACTGACAACTCTTCTAGAGAAATTCAACAATTCCAATTTAATAATACTATAGACCTATTTTTACTTGTGAGACAATGGGTGGTATAAATCAGTTTGAAATAAAAAAGTAACCGTCATGGCTCTGTATCATCACCGAATGACCTCCGTTCGGTGGAAGGAGGAGAAGGTCGATTGCAACGTCCGTTTACAAATATTTGACTGGTAGGTAATAAATAGGGTATCATGCTGGCTTGTGATGACTGGTAGGTAATAAATAGAGTTCCAATGGCATACGCCTTCAACACATGTATATATTTTTGTGCGACCTGAAACAAGACCACACGGTATTTTGGATAAGTAACAATGGTGAACGAATTAGGATCGGAGAGGCGCCTGCTGGAATGCCTTGAGTTTTATATGAAACTCGCTATTGCTCTAGTTGCGTTGGTGGTGGCATGGAGCTTCTTCGTCAAGGGAAGAAATAGGAAGCTGCCCCCGGGACCGTTCCCTTTGCCCATCATCGGAAATCTCCATCTGCTGGGACAGCTTCCACACCAAGCACTGGCCACTCTTTCTCTCAAATTCAGGCCTCTTATGTCGCTCCGCCTTGGTTCTGCTCTTACATTAGTAGTCTCTTCACCTGATATGGCTAAGGAGTTTCTGAAGACACATGATCTGCTTTTTGCTAGCAGACCTCCCACCGCAGCCACTAATAATTTTTGGTATAATTGCAGTGATATCGGTTTTGCTCCGTATGGAGCTTACTGGACGCAAGTGCGTAAGGTGTGTGTTTTACAGTTGCTGAGCTCCAGACGCTTGGATTACTTCCGCTTTATAAGAGAAGAGGAGGTCTCTGCTATGATTCATTCTATTGGTGATTCAGATCATCCTGTAAACATTAGCAAAATCGTGTCAACCCTAATGACTGACATAATGTGCAGGATGACCTTGGGTAGAAAGTATTCTGACCAAGACTCTATTGGCTGTAAAGGAATCAATTCAGTGGTCCAGGAAAGTTATGTGGTAGCCGGTGCTTTTAATGTCGGGGATTATATACCATACATGGCCTGGATGGATCTACAAGGTCTCAACAAACGCTTTAAGGAAATACATGGCATCCAAGACGAGTTGCTAGAGAAAGTAATAGAGGAACACGTTGCCCAGAATGACCCCAACGTCACGCGAGATCTGGTAGATGTTTTGCTTGCAGCTTCTGCAGATAAAGATATGGAGCCACAAATTACACGAGATAATATAAAGGCCATCCTCTATGTAGGTTTTTTTTTATTACAGGTTGAATCAGTAACGGTAATTTATGGGAGACCTATAATCAATCTTCTTATATTTTTTTAAGTTAGAGTTGGTTAAAATGAGAGAGTTAATTTATAATAGGTTAAAATTGGTTAAAAGTGGTTAAAAGGTGGGAAAATTGAGTTTTAGTGAAATAAAGTTAAAGCATATTTTGGTAAAGTAGAATTTAGAATTTAAAGTAATTTTAAGCCCATAGTTAGTCTAGAAAAATTTAAATACCCATCGCTTAATTTATTATAACAATCAAATTTCTGTGATTGATTAAAAAACCACCGCTCATATTATTTTTGTGTGCTTCCATTCTTATATTTCTTCTCTCTGCCCTTCCAATATGATTCAGTATAGTGATTATATAACCTTTTGAAAAAAAATAGCAATTATGATCACGTGATACTCTATTGATGTCATGATGATAACGATGATGGCAAGATATGTTGGGCGCTGGCACGGATACTTCATCCACCACCACAGAGTGGGCAATGTCCGAATTATTGAGGAATCCGCCGCTGTTAAAGAAGGTTCAGGACGAGCTGGAACGTGTTGTCGGAATGGAGCGCATGGTACTTGAATCTGATCTTCCTTCTCTCCCTTATTTACAAGTTGTCGTGAGAGAAACGCTTAGACTCTATCCATCAGCGCCGCTTGCCCTTCCCCACTTATCCGTTGAAGCCTGTAATGTGTTGGGCTATGAAATTCCCAAAAACACTCAGGTTTTGGTGAATCTTTGGGCGATCGGAAGGAACCCAACGTCGTGGGAGGAAGCTGAAAGGTTCGTGCCTGAGAGATTCATGAATGGCTGCTCCCTCGATGAAAAGGTACGTAACTGCGAGTGGATTCCGTTTGGAGCAGGGAGGAGAGTGTGCCCGGGAGAGCAACTGGGAATGCTTCTTGTTCAATTTCCATTGGCGCAGCTATTGCACTGTTTTGACTGGACACTTCCCGATAAGATGACTGGGCGGGAACTGGATATGTCCGAAAGGTTTGGAATGACAGTACGCAGAGTACATGATCTCTCCGCTGTTCCGACCCCTCGCCTTACGGTTGTACTGTAATTTGTATGGCAGACTGTTTACCTTAATTTAGACTCCGATCACGTAGAAACGGTATAAATAAAAGTTGTAATATCAGTATTGGTCTTAACTGGTAAAGTCCGTAAATATTTGTATATTTAGGGTAAGGGTGTGTATTTTGGTTTATTGAAAAAAATAATGTAGTTTGGAATTTGAAATTGGGGTTTTAGAATTTTGAAAATGGGTATTGTGAATTTTTATTGAATGAAAAGTTAGGTGGAGAATGCACATGTCTATTGCCATAATTATATTGATAAACCTAATAAAAGTCTTAAAGTCGGGTAAGATAGGTTTTAATTAATTTGTATTAGTAAATTAGTTTGGAATTTTATTTGTAATTTTAATTTATGTAATTTACATAATGCTAAAGAAAATATAAAAATGTATGGTAAAGAGAATCAAATAAATTATTGAATACTTATAAAATTACAATAATTTTACTAAAAGAAGAGTGTTTAAGTATATAATTGATGGATATATTATGTTAAGCATATTGTTGATGGATATTAAAGTAGTTTTTTTTAGGGTTTGGTTTTAGGGTTTAATTTAGTTTTATTTGGGGAAGATGAACCTTCCTAGTGTTTGATCAATTCCTTTATTTGCATCTCTAATTCCAAAAATAATGGTCAAGCTTAAGTTTTCTAGGCATGTGAATTAAATTATGGTTGGAAACATTGTTTCACCATCACTAGAAGTTATTTTAGGAAGGAATGATCTTCCATATAATTTACCCATATTTAATGCATTTTGGTCGCATTTAGTGGCTAAACTCCTTCATATGCATGTAAGGGTTCACAATGGTAGGGAATTATACTTTTATAGGTAATATGAGCAATTGAAAAAAACATTAAAGCCCACGCTAGTGAAGTGGCAAATATTTTGCTGCATTTGTATGATCCTATCAAATAGATCACAAGAGTAAGGATTTAGTTCTTTGCTTCTATAGAAAAAGCATATGAAAGAATATGGCAATTACGAAAGGGAAAAGTATGAAACAATATGATAATTACAAAGGAAACCTAGTTAGTGTTACCTATCCACATACATGGTGTAGTTTTCTTTTTTGGATCAAAGGAATCCTAAAATCTCATTCAATGCAAGGTGTTTTTCCCTAAATAGAGCCATAAAAGGTTTATTAGTACACAAGAAAATATATACAAAGCAAAGTAATGAAATCTAACATGAGATATTAACAATAAATGCAAAAAGAAAAAAAAATTGTTGACCTTTGAGAATCTTTGATTTTGATGATCTTTTACATATTCTAGCCTTTAATTGACACATTTGAGTGGACAATTTTTGAGTGATAACAATTACCCCTTTAATTTTGAGATTAGGAGCATATGTATAGCCAAACACATCATGTTTTTCCTTATTGAGTCCAAATGCTTCTTAAGAGAGATAACTTGGTTTAAAAGACAAAGCAAGGGTTTTGAAAGATAATCGTGTAATCCATTATTAAAAAATAAATATATACAAAGTACATACAAAGCTCATCCTTTCTCTTCCAACAAATCATTGCAAGATTTCAAACAAAAGTGATTGAAAACAATACTTGAAAACAATACTTGGAAAGGGGCTAAAGTGTAAAATAATGAAACTACATGAAATGTTTACTAGCAAGGAATTGAACATCAATAGACAAGATAACAATCATTTTACTCAACCATCCAATCAAAGATAACTCCAAATGATACACACATATCTTGTCATGATGATGAATCACACTGAATGGTTCCAAATGACAAAACTATTAAGATGTGATTTTCACCTTTCTCATATTCACACAATCACATTCTTTTTCTCTCTATACACATTCTTTAAAATATTAAATATATACCACATTAAATACTAAAATTTACCTTTTTTTTTCTTTTTTTTTTTAATTAAATTTTTTTTAAAATGCTATTAAGCTATATTGCTTATTATATTATTTAAATATTTATTTACTTAAAAATAAATAAATATTTAAAACATATAAATAATAAAATAAAAAACAATTAATTAATATTAATATTATAATACTTATAATTAAAATTACCCAAACATGTAATGACACCGTATAGTCACCGAAAGTAGTTATATATATATATATTAAACTAAAAAGTTTATATATATATATTAAACTAAAATTCAAAAAGCAACCCTCCAGATGTCATGACTCGTATGTTCGCCGAATATTAAATATATGGATCAGCTTGAAATAAAAAAGTAATCACCGAATTACAAATTGTGTGGTGGAGCGTGGAGAAGCTCGATTGGCACGTCAGTTTGCAATTGTCTGAGGAGAAGGTGGATTGTGATGAGCGGTACGTGATAGGGTTTTTCACGACACAGGTCGACAACAAGTGGCTTGTGACTGGTAGGTAATAAATAGGGTTTCAATGAGAGAGGCAATTTCTATTTCTGTGATTACAGGAAATTTAATGTCGGTTAATATGAGCAATGTTTAACATCATATAATATTTTTTCGAGGTTTTTTCTCTCTTATCATCACGCTGAAGTGTTATATGGTGTTAAACACCGCCCCATATCAGACTTATTAAATTTCCTATATTCACACATTTAACAACTGCCAGCACGGCAGGGTCCTGTGTAAATACAGTAGAACTATAATTATACGTAAGGGATTAAATCTAAAAAATGACATAAGCAAATTTCCACGTGATGCCATAAGTATCACACAATTGCAAAAAGGAAAATATGTATTTTAAAGAGTTTGTATTATTAGCCTAAAATTTTCACTTCAAAGAAGAAGGCAGAGTGAGAATTATAAAGAGGCTTTTTAAATAATTCTGTAACACGAGTTAAGCGAACTGTGTATCCAGTGTGAAATTAACTATAATGATAGAATAAATCATTTTAAATAGTTTTGTAGAATAAGGTTAAGTGAACTAGGTATCCAGCGTGAAATTAAATATAATGATAGATATCTTCACAATCATATTTTAGATTTTATAAGAGCGGTATAAATAAGAAGTATAATGAAAATTTCAAATAATTTTTTTTAAATAATTTTTTAATTTCTAAATTATTATAAATATTTTTATTAAACAATTTATCACAGTTATCTGATTAATATATTGAAAATTTGAAATATATATAAGTGTTGATTTTCTTTACATTTTTGGATTATTATAATGAGAATTAGTAAATATTTATAGGATTTTTTATAAAGGAGTTATGTATTTACTACCAAGATTATGATTATTTAAGTGTATGGTTGAACTTTATTAACATAGTTTAATTGAATTTTTTTAATTAATGAGGAATATTTATTTGGTCATAATAGTCAAAATTTAGATTTAATTCTAATAATTATTATTGAGTTAGTAAATAAATATTTATCATTGAGATTATGTTAATTGTGTGGTGGGATCAATTAGCATATTTTAATTTAATTTTCTTAATTAATGTGGAATATCTATTTTATCATTATGGTTAAATTTTATATTTGATTTTAATTATTACTGAGTTAGTAGATAAATATCTACTTTCATGGGTGTGTTTTTGGAATGAGGATTCCATAAATTAAATTTATTTATGTAAAAATATTAGGACTAGACAATGGAGATTTTTGGAATGTAATATGATGTTGATAACTACTAAAAAAAAGTTATCAATATTATAT
The DNA here is from genome assembly GCA_000404065.3 of Pinus taeda. Classification (NCBI taxonomy): domain Eukaryota; kingdom Viridiplantae; phylum Streptophyta; class Pinopsida; order Pinales; family Pinaceae; genus Pinus; species Pinus taeda. The sequence goes on from APFE031399255.1 coordinate 44,786, forward strand.
TTCTCATTGTGAAAATCTTCATTCTAAAATGTAATATGGATAATATTTTTACTTAATTTTGGAATAATCAATTTAATGAGATTTAATTGTGTATATAATTTATTTAAATTTAACCATACAATTGATTATATTTTTTGTAATTTAGTATTATTAATTTATTAAAAAATATTTTATTAATTTTATTGAATTATTAAATATATTTAATACAACTGTGTTAGCAATCAAATCACTAGGAAGTGGTTCCTTGTCCCACAAACAAAAGAGTCCTATACATAAAATTAAATTTAGTTGTTGTTTAATGTTTCAATACATTATTGAGAATATTAACAATAAAATTAAACATGTTATAATATAAAACAAAATTCAAAATCAAATAAATTAATAAAAATAATAAATTTTAATATATTTACATTCTAATTTAAAATGGAAGATGTTATTATTATTTTATTTTTCAATTGTCCTTTATTTTTTACTTTTAACTTATTAATAAATATTTATTGAATTTTCTTAAAATATTTAATAGACTTAATAAGATAGTTATATGATGATGATGGTGGTGGTGGTGGTTAACATCTACTGAGACCAATTTTTGGTCTATCCGACCTAAAGAAGAATTATTTAGTTTGATTTAAGATTTTATTCCTATGCTCAAAAAGCTTGGAGAGAAGCTTCCCGAGCTCACTGTGATTTTGACAACGTGAAAGGCTAGAAAGGCTAGGAAGGTCAGTGTTGCAACAAAGATTTTGAAACTAAGATCTAATATGGTTTTATGCCAAGCACTCTAAAAAGAAGTGTTTTTCATCCTAGATGTGAGAATATGGTTTTACTCCAAGCACTCTAAGAAGAAGTGATTTTCATCCTAGATGTTCGTATTCTCACAGTGATGGCATAACCTTTCCATCTATGGTGTTTTACGAACTGCCCAACTACGTGTTTCACTATGAAGCTCATGAGAGTTCATTCTAATCTTGGCTATATTAATTTATTCTTTTGAGCTAGTTAAAACAGAGAGATACTTTTGATCTTTTAGGGTGGTGGTAAGGTTGATGACCTCCTCTTATATATATATATTAATATATATATATATATATATATATAAAAGTTATGTTTGATATATATATATATATATATATATATTAAATATAATTTTAAACTTATAATTACTATTTTTTAATTAAAGTATTAATATATTTAATAAAGTAATATATTTGTATTAATAATTTTTGAAATGTTTCAATATATTACTAAGAAGAATGACAATTTAGATAAACGTGGTATAAGATAAAGGATGCTAATTTTTTGAACCAATGCTAGTTTATTCTCTACATTAACTTGGTAAGTTGATGAAATGTAAATAGCATAGAAGTGTTTATTATCTAGTCATAAACATATACAAGAAATTGTAATAAATTGTTTATCTAACAAAATTTAGTTAACAAAAGTCAAACATTGTCAATAGTGAACATGTGCATCATGTTTTAGAAATTATAAGTAGATTAATCAACTATAGTCAACAAAAATCATAGCCAATAAAAGTCAACCATAATAAGAAAATGTAAAACATAGTCAATTTTGTTTAACAAAAGTAAATGATAGTTAATTACAACAAATAAAAGTAAGAGAGAATCAACAAAAGTCAACCATAGTCAACATAAGTCAATCATAGTCCACCATATCCAACAAAATTAAATCATCGTCAATTATAATCAACATAGGGATCATTTTCTGAAGATTATAGGTCCATTAATCAAACTTACTCAACCATAGTCAACAAATGCAAACCAAAATCAATCATTATCAACATAAGCATCATCTTTATGAAATTAAATATAGATTAATAAACTATAGTAAAATAAAGTCAATCATATTCGACAAATGACAACATAAGAGATTTTGAACTAACTTAGAAAGATGATACATAAGAGATTTTGAACTAACTTAGAAAGATGATGCGCCCGATAAATTGTTACACAGATCAGAATGTTACCACATGATCTATCTTGGTTACAATTATTGCAACTCTCAACTCTCATTATAACTCCTAATCATCATTATTATTACTACAACTTTCATCTTTCCAATCCTAGTCAAATTCCAATTGTTGCAACTCTAATTATTCCAAATTGATGCAAGTCTACAACAATTTCTACATTGTTGCAACGCAAACTACATTGCTCCAATTCTGGCAGTTTTTGAGGCAGTCAAATTGCAACGGAATTTCGAGGAAAATGGACAGGAACTTGAAAATTCTAAAATATGGGTAAAATGGATAGGAATTTGAACATTTTAAAACATGGGTTTGTGCATAGACCAGATTGAATGACACGTGGTAATATTTCTAAAAATAGATAGAATTGGGGATATATAGCCATTTTCTAAAGACGTGATAACCCAGAGTTACTGTTACGATCGATATCTGATGGAGGAGCATGCGACTCTGAAAGAAAAAGCCAACAGTCTCTATGTTTTTTCTAGTTAAAATAGGAAAAAAATAAAACATGCTATCTTTTTTTTTAAAAGTAGGATAAGAGGGATGAATAGAACTTGCTATCTTTTGACAAGATAGAAAAATTGTAAAAGCCTTAATTTACTATATAAAAGGCTGCTTTTGTACTAAATAAAGTGATCCATTATGAATGAAAGGGGGATTGACCGCCAAGCTGAGAAGGGCGAGGCCAGCAGTATTGGAATGAAAACTTCTCTCAGCGTTTGAAAAGAAAATTGATGGTAGCTTATTAAATTGTATGGATATGCTATGTATGGATGCGTTGAAGCGTTATTGTGCTGTGTATGAGAAAGATTTAAATCGCCTTTTATACATTACTGTGTATAAAGCCTTCAATAGTTTCGTTTATTGTAATGATTGCGCCTTTAATTTCATGTTTATTGTAGTCCAAGAAATCCTCTGTTCACGCAGAATAAATACAATACTTTCTTAAGGAACTGTGGGAGTACTGCGCTGTGCATTAAGAGAGTTTGGCGGAGCAGAATTTCAAATTTGGAGAGCGAACATTTGGGAAGCGGTTCACAGCAGTTGAATCTAGATTTATGGTACGCATGATGAAGATTGTGAGGCATGTTGGATCAGGCGGAAAGGTAATAGGGCGTGAACATAAAAATATCGGTGTTTAAATTTGAATCAAAGTGATAAGGAAGGCCCATTTCGAGCTTCAGTTGACACGCAATCCTCTTTCGTAAATCGATTTCCCATCCTTTCACAGAAAGCATTTGAATTGGGTCGCTGGATTTCAACCCATTTAAACATTGGCGGGGTAAAGCCTATATATTTGTAAGGGAATTTGTGCGCTTGTCGCTTTGGATCAAGAACGTTCATGGTTTAAGAAGGAGGCATCAATCTGGAAAATTGATTTTCTCAATATCAATCCTCAGAAGGCTATCAAAGAGTACAACAGTTTTTCGAGAATCTCGTGCAACTAGAAGTCGAGTAAGTTATCATAATTGTGGCACTTTGGCCATTGAAGTAGTGTATTGTGACAGCTTTGCATTTTGTTTGGAGGCTGATACCAAGACTCCACCAGCGTTGTTTGAAGCTTGTCAGCGCTGGAAAAAAACGAAGGATTCAAGAAGTATTGCGGATCTTTTCAAATAAAGCTTTGAATAACGCCACTCCTGATGTGCAACATAAGGCAGAGGTAGACTTTGTAAAAGCGCTAAAGAATGAAGTTGAGTTTTGGAATATGGGCTATGATGACCAGAATTGAGGAGTCATTTTGGAACACTGAAAGGCTTTATTAAGTGGAATTTTGTTCCTGTAGATGTAGAAAAGAATTGAAGCTATTAGTTAATGACTGATGCTTTGAGAGTAGAATAAAAGGAACCTGACTCCGTCATTGAGGAACTCGCTATCAGATTAGGGAGCTTATCCCTAACGCCTGCAACCCCTCCATCATTGAGGAACTCGCTATCAGATTAGGGAGCTTATCCCTAACGCCTGCAACCCCTCCATCATTAGTGGTATCAGAGCTAGCAACTGACATTGAATTGAATCTCAGGAGCAGGAGAAGGATGGCTTTCAGAGTTGGAAGAGGATGAGGACGTGGTGGAAGAGGATGGCCTGTTGCGAATGCTGAAATAATGGAAAGTCTAGAAGAGCTGCGAGCTAGATTGGATGCGTTAACCTCAGACATGAACATAGATGATGGAGATGTCAGTGAGCCCGAAATTGAAGCTACAGAGGAGGAAGCTGTACAAGTTACTCCTGAGATGAGGTTCTTTTAGTCAGTGTTGAAATCCACAGCCAGGCCATGGAACCAATTAGTACCGGTATACCAAGGAGGACTGAATCCAGAAGAATTGATCGACTGGATTAATAGCATGGAGAAATTCTTCGATTATGAAGAAATGGAAGATGAGAAGAAAGTAAAGTTTGTTGTTACCAAGTTAATAGGCCATGCAGCGCTCTGGTGGGATGGTGTGCAGGCGGAAAGGAGGAGACTGGGTAAGCAGCCAATCAAGAATTGGAGCAGAATGGTAGTAAAGTTAAAAGGTGAAATTTTTCCCAGTAATTATCAGCAAACATTATTTAGACAAATGCAAAATCTTAGACAGAGAGCTTTAACAGTGAAAGAATCTACAGAAGAGTTCTATAAGGTGAGCATAAGAGCTGGAGAAGCCCAAAACACAGATGAGAAAGTAGCTAGATATATGAATGGCCTCAGGATGGACATTTAGGATGAGATAAGTTTGTTGTCTCCTAAAATAGTAGAGGAAGCTTATCAAATAGCGTTGAAAGCTGAGGAAAAACTCATGAGGAAGCAGTCTGCCAGAGGGAGAGGGACTTTCAGAGGAAAATAAAGTCAAGGTGGTAGCGGAAGATCTACAATACCTGCAGAAGGAGCTAGCAGTAGCTCAACCCAGCATGCATCCACAGGAGGTGATGCAAAAGGCAAAGGGAGTTTTTCTAGAGGAAGAGGAGGCAGAGGAGGAGGTAAAGAAATAAGATGTTATAGATGCAATAAGCTGGCACATAGAGCTTTTGAGTGCCTAGAGAATGCAGAAATAAAGAAGATGAATGAAATTGTTGCTCCAACTGAGGAAGAGGCACCAGTGGCAGCAGTAACAGAAGAAGTAAATACACCAGAAAAAGGAGAATCTTTGGTACTTAATAAAGTTCTGCTTAATCCAGTAAAGGAGATGGCTGAACTGCGACAAAGGAAGGCTTTATTCAGGACAGTGTGTAAAATCCAAGGAAAATGTCACCAGATGATCATTGATAGTGGCAGCACTGGTAATTTGGTTTCTACAGAAGTAGTGGAGAAATTGAAGCTGAAGAAAATGAAGCATCCAACACCTTATAAAGTGTCATGGTTGAAAAAGGGACATCAACTGTTGGTAAGTGAACAGTGTGAAGTGGAATTTCAAGTGGGCAAGCAAAAAGATAAAATTGTTTGTGATGTGATGCCTATGGACGTGTGTCACATATTGCTTGGAAGGCCTGGGCAATATGACAGAGCAGCCATGCATGATGGGAAGTGGAACACCTACAAGTTTGGAAAGGATGGTGTCAATCATACATTGTTGCCTTTGCAGGAAGAAGATGTATCGAGACAGAAGACTGATTCAAAAACTCTGTTACTTGGAAGAAAGGAATACTTGGAGCAGATGATGGATGTACAAAAGGCTGTTCAGATCAATGATGAGATAGCAAGATCTCATAAGGAGATGAAGACGAAGGAGTCTAATCAGAATGTTGGTATAGAAAGAGAACGAATAGCTGATGGTTGGTGAAGCACTGGTGAAGGTATGGAAAGTTGTGTGAAGTTTCCAAGATCTACTCCTAATGAAGTTATTGAACTGTACAAGAAACTAGATCTTCAGAGAAGAGAACTGGAGAGACAGAGGACTTATGCACAGGTTAATTTGCTGAGGAAACAAGGCAGGGAAGTTTTCATGAGGGACAGTAATGAAGCAGAAGATGGTAAGAAGGTGAGACTAGCTGGCAGTCTCATGGTGAATAAAGTCAGCATACTGAAATATTGCCAGAGAAAGCTGAGGAGAAAGTCAGTGAAAATTTTTTGAATCCTGAAAAAGACTTGGAGCTGTAGAGAGAAAAGTTGGTGACTGAATCGACAAATGAGACCAGTGGGTCTTGTGATTTTAATGCTGACAATTTGATTGTGTTTACAGGTGATGAGCCAAATCATGTTGCAGAGGGACAGGAAGCTTGGGAGGTAGCAACATCTATGGCGGCAGCAACAACAACATTTGTGGTGGTAGTTGAATTAACAGAAATTGGGAACAACAGCAGTAAGCTAGACATAGAAATTGAAGAAATATGGCAGCTAATGATGCAGCGATCCAAATGGAGGAAAATAGAAAGAGCAGCAAGCAAGATCAATTAGAACTTGAACCTGATTGACAGGAAGAAGAAAATGGAGGAAAGGACAACAAAATTGCAGCGGCAGCAAAGGAATAAAGCATTTGGACGGTTGCAGAACAAAGTGTGGGATCCTGGAAGACAAGAACAAAGACTAAAACACATGATCAGGAGATCATGATCATTTTTAGCCTTGGGAGTCTGATGCAGGAGCATGCGACTCTGAAAGAAAAATCCTACAATCTCTATGCTTTTTCTAGTTAAAATAGGAAAAAAATAAAACATGCTATCTTTTTTTTAAAAAGTAGGATAAGAGGGATGAATAAAACTTGCTATCTTTTCACAAGATAGACAAATTGTAAAAGCCTTAATTTACTATATAAAAGGATACTTTTGTACTAAATAAAGTGATCCATTATGATTGAAAGGGGGATTGTCTGCCAAGCTGAGAAGGGCGAGGCCAGCAGTATTGGAATGAAAACTTCTCTCAGCGTTTGAAAAGAAAATTGATGGTAGCTTATTAAATTGTATGGATGTGCTATGTATGGACGCGTTGAAGCGTTATTGTGTTGTGTATGAGAAAGATTTAAATCGCCTTTTATACATTACTGTGTATAAAGCCTTCAATAGTTTCGTTTATTGTAATGATTGCGCCTTTAATTTCATGTTTATTGTAGTCCAAGAAATCCTCTGTTAACGCAGAATAAATACAATAATTTCTTAAGGAACTGAGGGAGTACTGCGCTGTGCATTAAGAGAGTTTGGCGGAGCAAAATTTCAAATTTAGGGAGCGAACATTTGGGAAGCAGTTCACAGCAGTTGAATCTAGATTTATGGTACACATGATGAAGATTGTGAGGCATGTTGGATCAGGCGGAAAGGTAACAGGGCGTGAACATAAAAATATCGGTGTTTAAATTTGAATCAAAGTGATAAGGAAGGCCCATTCCGAGCTTCAGTTGACACGCAATCCTCTTTCGTAAATCGACTTCCCATCCTTTCACACAGCATTTGAATTGGGTCGCTGGATTTCAACTGATTTAAACGTTGGCGGGGTAAAGCCTGTATATTTGTAAGGGAATTTGTGCGGTTGTCTCTTTGGATCAAGAATGTTCATGGTTTAAGAAGGAGGCATCAATATGGAAAATTGATTTTCTCAATACCAATCCTCAAAAGGCTATCAAAGACTACAACAGTTTTTCGAGAATATCATGCAACCAGAAGTCGAGTAAGTTATCATAATTGTGGCACTTTGGCCATTGAAGTAGTGTATTGTGACAGATTTGCATTTTTTTTGGAGGCTGATACCAAGACTCCACCAGCGTTGTTTGAAGCCTGTCAGCATTGGAAAAAAATGAAGGATTCAAGCAGTATTGCAGATCTTTGCAGATAAAGCTTTGAATAACGCCACTCCTGATGTGCAACAGAAGGCAGAGGTAGCCTTTGTAAAAGCGCTAAAGAATGAAGTTGAGTTTTGGAATATGGGCTATGATGACCAGAATTGAGGAGTCATTTTGGAACACTGAAAGGCTATATTAAGTGGAATTTTGTTCCTGTAGAAGTAGAAAAGAATTGAAGCTATCAGTTAATGACTGATGCTCTGAGAGTAGAAGAAAAGAAAGCTGACTCCGTCATTGAGGAACTCGCTATCAGATTAGGGAGCTTATCCCTAACGCCTGCAATCCTGCCATCAATATCTAAACTTGTCAACAAGATCTGCATTTTCCTTTTGTCACAACTAAAATATAACATAACTAAAGAAAAACTCCTAGGAATGTTGGGGCAAATTTATTTGTATAGTGAATTTAGTTAGCATTGGGGTAAAAATTTCTTTTTTGAAATTATTTTGATATGAATAAAGATAGTAAATTGTGTAGAGGGATGCTTAGATCAATGTTGGAACAATAATGAAATGTTTCATTGTTGATATTTTATTTTTAATTATAGTTTTATAAATTTTATAGTGTGCGATTTCAAGTAGTAATTTTTTGTATTTGGTTTTTCTAATTAGTTTAATTAATTAAATTTTTCTTGTCATTAATGTAGCTAATGTTGATATAGAATAATATCAAAATTTTATATGGAGGTAGAGTTAATCTTATAGAATACAGTGCTGCATAATTTAGATGAATTGTTTAATTTCTCATTGTGTAATTGAATTTGTTTTATTTTTTAAAATGTTTGTATTTTGGATTGGGTCATCATCATGTTGTTGAATAAATGTGCTTAACCTAATGATTACATTTTCTACTTAGGGTAGAGAAAATATCATCCTGGAAATGATTAGCCATTTCCTTCTACCTGCATGATTTACTTTCTCTAGTGTAAATTTACTTTCCCATAGAGTGTTCTCTTTACTTTCCCACAAAGTGTGGATTTGATTACACGTGTGGTTTCGACTATAGAATTTTTAGAACCTTGTCAAAGTTTGTGTGCTATATGTATCCTCTCAACAAAAGTAATCATTTATACTACAATAGTAAACCAAACCAATGAAAGTAGAAGTGTAATATGCATAGATAGTGCATGATAACTCACAGGTTACATATGAACCTGTTGTGGCCAGCAACAACCCCCCACCCTTTCCCCCCCCCCCCCCCCCCCCCTTATTTAGTTTTATTACTAATACTAAATAAGTGGAGACCCTTATAAAAAATTAAAAAAATAAATTAGAATTTGTATTCCCTTTTTGATTAAATTTTACTATCATAAACTTAGGAAAATACCCGCAAAATCCAAAAGAACTTAAGTTTTATGATAAGTTCTCTAAAAAATAAAGTGTCACATCACAAAAAGGTAATGGATAACATGATATAAACAAACTCCTAAGATTGTGAAATCCTGATGCGAGATTGCACACTGAAGAAGCTCATCATGCATCGCAGTTTTCATATGCCTCAAGTATCATTTAAAGTGAAATACCTCAAGCCGCCAATATGCGATGACGCATCTTCAAATCGCATTTCATAAAAACATATGGTAATAAATGATTGTCAAACACAACAGATTAGCGATATTGCGAAGCAAATCGCAAAATCGCTTTATCGCAGATCTGTAGGGCTCATCGTTCAAAAAAAAATTCGTAATCTGATGCCAAGTTATGTGAATTAATGCTAATTTAATGAGTTAGTTGATGATCATTAATGAAATAAGGTTTGGATCTGATCGAAAGGTCATTTCACATAGGGTGATATATTTTATATGATTTTGGCATTTGAAGCTTTCCTGTCACCTTATTTCTTATCATTACTCTTTCCTTATCTATAAATTGCAGGACCGGAAAGTAGAAAGGTATACATAACAGTGTTCAAAACATTATGGGAAAGAAGGGAAAAGCTTCGATTTCTGAAGACAAAGAAATGACACCCTTATACACAGACACCACCTGTAATAGAGACGCCAACATCACTACTTGAAAAGGCATGTACAGTCAACTCAAGGAAGAAAATCCCAGAGTAATTGTGGTTATAGCAATTTCAGACTCACGCGGGTCATCTGAGGCGTCAATTATAAAACTAGCATGTTCATTCTTGCATCGAATAGCGGCGAGACCCAAGATTTTTCTATACACGGACATGGTCAAACGGGTACTAGATAGTGCTGATATAATAGACAGATAGTTTGAGACTCAGAGCCAAGGACTCATTGGGTCGTTCACTTCACAAGATTTAAGGCTCATGTATCATCTACCAGAGCCACAGGTAACCTACAATAAATAGTTCATGGAGAAGTTCGCTAAGGAAAACGAAGATTTGGCGGAATGCACCAAGGACTAGTCGAGAAGGGATGAACCACTAAAAAAGGAAATTGGAAAGCGTACTCACACCTGAGGCAGAGTAGTTAGACGTCCTTTAGCGAGATCCTACCACTGACCCTAACGAAAATCTCACTAAATTATCTCAAATCGCAGGAGCCTATGCTTTTGCTACCATTGATAAAGCATCTGAGGTACAACAATTACTGAAGGAAGAAAAGGATCAAATACAGATTTTGCAGCAATAGCTACAACAAGCTAGTGCCAATGGCAAAGCTGAGAAAAAGGAAAAAAAATTACAGCAAGATTTTCAACAGATGCAGCTGGAACACCAAAATAGTTTGGTCCAAAAAGAAAATCAGTTACAGGTTATGCAAGAGATGCATAAAGATGATCCCAAGCTTACGGATTTTGTCACAGAAGCCATTTCCTTAAATGACCAACTTTTGCGGTAGCAAGAAACATTATTCCAAAGAATATCGCAATGGAGCTCCTATTGCGAGATAAGCGACAAAATCACTAATCAAGTCATGGACTTGCGACATGATTACGATTTAATTGATAAAAGAGTTTCTGATTATTTGGTTTGGCTGGAATCAAAGGAAAGAAGAAAGGAAATCGCACCCATAATCAATGAAGCCCACAAAGAAATGCTCTTTAATAAGTGTGATGCGTAGATCAGGAAAGCAGAACAAGCAGTAGAAGAAGCAGCCACAACAACAAACAATGTCATTGACTGTGTGAATGAAAATTTGCACAGACCAAATCTCATATCAGAGACAACTCCGAGATTTCTACCAAATGCACAATATCTATAGACAAGCTGGAGACAAAAGGCTAAAGAAAGAGCAGAGTCCATCAAGAGGTTAACCAAGTTGAATTGGCATTCTTACTAACAGTACTTGGTTAAACCACACAGTCAATGCATGACTCTCAAATGCCTCACTAATTCTGCCGAGAAGATAGCGCCAACACTTGCCAATTCTGTTTTTGCAGAACTAAAGTCGGAGGTTGGCCAACCAACTCTCCTCAAGCCGATGCTGAATTCTTGTGATCACAGAGAACATATACATAGATATTTAATTGCCAGATTCAGTTTTAGTTTTAGTTTTAATTTTGATTTATTTTTGCCTTAGATGAGGACAGTCATTTATACCTCCTCCTATATTTTTGTAATAAGCTATTTTTAGATTTATCTAGTAGTATTTCAACCCTTCTCATGCATTTAGAGAAGGGTCCTGAAGTTTGTCAAAAACATTTCCTCAGAACATGCACTTTTTCACCCTCAGAGGAGGTTTTGATGAATGAATGGAACAAGATTTATTGATATCTGTGTTTAATATCTGCTACTGAAATTCATTTTTGTACTCTTAGTAGATGTTGAATTAAGGAGGAAATAAATCATTATTGTTGAAGCTCATGAGTAGAACTTGTTATCAATGGTACTCTTATCTCTTAATGATTTCTTCTTATGTGTTAAGATGATATTTATGTTTAGTTATTTATATGAATGCTTGAATGTTTGAGTTATCATTTGGCACTTCTGTACAGTGATGGCTATTCTATTTATGTTTAATAAATGAGTGACTTATTATGCGATATGATTTTCACAATTGTTTTGGCTAACTTTTTATACGAAATGGTTCATATTTATCGAATTCTTTTCTCATAGCAATTGAATGATCTTTATTACCAGCTGTTAGAAATTATTTTAGATCGCATAACTAAAATACTAAATCCCGGGTTAGTTTTAGAATTAGATATTTCTATTCATTAGAATATAATTGCATGTTTTTTTATATTAGATTTAAAATAAAACCATTTTACTTAGAAATTATTAGAAAGGGAATATCAATTCTCAACACACACACACACACAAAATTGGGAAATTGGTTCCATTATCCCCAGTCAGACCCACCATCCCAAACAGAAAAGGAGTTGTTTTCAAGGTCCAGACCAGGTGGGTATCCCCCTCGTTGTAGACCCAATTATTGGGGCTTCAACATATTTGGCGCTAGAAGGAGGGACCGAACTGTGAATGCCAAGTAAATCTAAATGTAAATTCCACTTTGAGAGTAAATCGCCCTCAACATCTCCCCCGACTTCTCCATCGCATTTAGAATCTTTAAATCTTAAGCGAGAAGTCGATAAAACAACAACCACTACTACAAACCTGAACATTTCTGAGAAATCTACTATTGAACCTCCTGAAGTTGAATCTTTGATCCATAAACTTCAGCGAATTTATATATCACCCCAAAAATCTGAAAAATCTCAAGGTAGTGTGACTTCACAATATAACCCTTCTCATCCTCTTACTAGATTGTAGAGTGAAAATTTTGGTATCGAACCAACTGAATTACCTCTGCCTAAAAGGAAAAGAGCAAGGAAATCACCTAAAGGGTCTGATAGTGAGACTCTTTTGTCATCATCGTCCATCTCAACCTCTCCACTGTGAAGTCAATGATCCACCCCTCCACTTCAAATATTGTCCAACAGACTACTGGAACTTCAACATCTGCTTCTCAATCATATGGAACTGCAATATCCTCATCTTCCCAACTACAAGGAACATCTTCTACGCTATCCTGTGTTAGTAGTTCAACGATGGCCCAAACCCCATGGAATAACCCAAGGGCAGTCTTAATGCCTACACCCTTGAGTCAATTACCGACCCATCCTGAAAAATGGCTGCCTAAGTTTAATCCTGAACCAAGCATGCTAGCAGAAGAACTCATAAACAAATTTATGTTATCTATAAATCTCAATGGAGTTACTAGTGAATATGTTGTTGTCCGGCTCTTTCCTTACACTTTGCAAGGAGCAGTAGGATCATGGTATTTTTCATTACCGTCTAGATCTATCACTAGCTGGGATATTTTCTAAGAGAAATTCTGACTAAGTTCGGTGATGAAAGGTCTACTGTGACACTGATTAATGACTTGTCGAATCTTAGGACTGAATCAAGGGAACCTATCAAAGATTTTAACTCATGTTTGAATAAACTTTTGAATAAAATTCCTACCGCTTCCAAGCCTAGTGAAGAAGTTCGAAGTGAATGGTACATATCTTCTCTACCATCAAACATAGCAATCTTCATTGATAGGGCTACGAAAAAAACTTTGGCTAAAAATATGAAGGAAGTAATAGCGGTAGAGAAACGTATCATAGCCTTAGAAAAGAAAAATGTTGTTGATGAGAAAAAATCTAAGAAGGTCACTTTTAAAGAAGATCCCAAGAAAAAGCAATCAAAGACCCATTTGATTTAGAAGGATTGCAGAAAGTTTTGAAAACCATGTCTAACAAAATGGTTGACATTAAGAAACAAGTAGCAGAGACCTCTTCAAAAAAGCCTTACAAGCCTTATAGGAAAAATCTTTCAACTAATTCAAAGCCTCCCAATGCTATTACAAATGCAGAATCAGATGAAGAAGAAGAGGAAGTTTCTAACGAGGAGCCTACTGATGAAGAAGAAGTCATAGAAGTATAGGGAATGTGGGACTTCATCCTCCCAGATGAAGAGGATCAAGAGGAATCACCAGTTAGTACCAGAAGTAGAAATCAACTCGATCCTCCACAACCTACTCCAAAACAGAAGAGCGCAAGCTCAATGTCTAAAGATGAAGTCGCAGGTAAGAAAACGTCACCCAAAGTGACTCAAAGAAGCCCAATCCAATCCAGTTCACGAACTCCATCTAAAAAATTGATTGTTTCTGATGAGATGGAGTATAATATCATAGAAGACATGAAGAAGACTAGAGCTAACATTACTTTTCATGAATTCAGAAAATTAAAAAATCAACAAAAGCTACTTTTGAAAGAGTTACATGCAATACGTGTTGCACCTGTGCATGCCACTGTAATCTCACAAGCTTCTCATGAGATGGGAAGACCCCCAACTAATGTGACTAATAAAGTTGATCGAAACGATATTGCTTTAATTGGAAGAAGGTCAAGATCTCATACTCCCCCATTTCTTCTTACTTATGAAGTTTTCAACAAAAACTTGCATAATTGTTTAGTAGATTCAGGAGCTTCATCTAATATCTTACCTAAATCAATATGTGCAAAGTTGAACGTTTAACCTCAAAAATCTACAGTACGCATAGTTCAGCTGGACCGGCCGCAGGTTGAAGTGATCGGTGAACTAAATTGGGTTACCATAAGGCTGTCATCTAATCCAAAGGTATGTCAAGTTATTGATATTTTAGTTGCAGATATTCCAGAATTTTATCGCTTAATTCTTAGTAGAGATTGGTCTAAAAAGCTTCATGGATACTTTGCAACCGATTGGTCGCATATGTGGCTCCCTTACAATGGTAAACAGAATTAGATAAAAGTTGAGCGAGAAAGACATCAAAAATACATAGTAACAGAATTGGAAGGAGAAAATGAACATGTAGCATACAACAACAATATAATTGGCAACTATTCTATTGACTCTTTCTTAGGAAATTTTAATGCTCATACTTTGCCTTACTTACAACACTTTGTTTTGTCTCAAGTAAAAAACAATTCTCAAAGAGATAGTTCTAAATGTGTAAATATTATAGATAGTCCCATAAATAAATCTTTATTTTGGAATTTATTTTTTGATGGTTTTATGTCTAACGATGGAGCAGGAGCAGGATGTGTATTAGTTAGTCCAGAGGGAAACAAAACTATGCTAACTTGTAGACTTGAGTTCGATTGCAACAATAATACTGCAGAATACGAGGCTTTAGTCCAAGGATTATACAAGGCAATTAGATTAGATATCAAGTATGTACAAGTCTTCAGAGATTTTGAAAATGTTATTAGACAGGTACGAAATACTATACATTGTTTATCAGGTCATTTAAAGAACTATCAATCTTTAGTACAAGATCTCACTGAACATTTTATAGCATTCAATATTTCATCAATTCCCAGACTCCAAAATGCTAGCGCTGACCTCTTGGAAAACGTAGCTTCCAAGATCATTCCCTCAGAAGACTATAGCCTAGACAGATTCTCAATTGAATTGATCTTTAGACCCTCGATTCTTGATAATATTACAAACTAGAGAATTTTCAACGATGATCCTGATATTGTAAGCTTCCTCACATGAGAGGGATCTTACACTGATCAAATAATTAATGAGGATCAATATGACAAACAGTTGCAACAAGATAGCACTAATAATTCTATGCCAAAATAAGTAGTCAAGTTGGAATACCTATATGATTTGAAAGACTGATTCAAAATATCTACCAATTCAAAACTTCAAAGTTCAACTCTGAACTATGAATTAGTAAATCTAGGAACTAATGCTAAGCCGCAGAATATCAATCTAGGTCTTTGCTTAGCCCCTGAAGAAAGATTAGTGTATGTTCGTCTCCTGAAACAATACAAAAGTGTATTTTCCTAGAACTATGATGACCTTAAGAATTACGACACTTCTATCATTCAACATACTATCCCAATGATAAACGATGAAACTCCTATCCAGAAAAAGTTGAGGAAGATCCATCCTAATTTGGAAAGCCAGATTAATTCCGAGCTCAATAAATTATTTAAAGCCAAAATTATTTTTCCCGTTCGACACTCTAGATGGGTTTCCAACTTGGTTCCCATCAGAAAGAAAAACAAAGACATTAGAATTTGCATTGACTTTCGAAACCTTAACAAAGCCTGCCAAAAGGATAATTTTCCCCTACCTCCCATGGAGAAAATATTGCAAGCAATTGCAGGATCATAATTAATGTCCTTTTTGGATGGTTTCTCCGGCTACAACCAAGTTTTGGTCCATCCTGACGATCAATTAAAGACCACGTTCATAACCAAATGGGGTACTTATGTGTATCAAAAGATGCCTTTTGGTCCGATCAATGTTGGTGTCACATTTCAAAGGGCCATGGACATCACATTTAAGGGATTAGTAAACAAATCAGTAGTGATCTACTTGGATGATATAACTGTATATTCTAAAAAATGTGGTAATCATCTCAGAGACTTAAAACAGATCTTCCAACGTTGCCAAAGGTATGAGATTTCACTTAATCCAAAAAAGTCCTTTTTTGCATTAAGTGAAGTAAAACTTCTTGGATTTATAGTGTCAAAATCTGGAATCCACATTGATCCCAATAGAATCAAGAGATTTTTGAAATACCCTTGCCTCACAACTAGAAAGTCATGCAATCCTTCCTTGGCCAGATTAATTTTGTTAAGAGATTTGTTCCAGACTTCTCAAGGATTGTATCTCCCTTATAAGCAATGATTAAAAAGAATTCAATCTTCAAATGGGGCCAAGAGCAATATGAAGCATTCAATTTGATTAAACAAGCAATTGTAAACGCCCGATCCTTAGCAACTCCAAATTTCTCTGATATTTTCATTTTGTATACATTTGCCTTTGATAGATCATATGCTGCGATACTCACTCAAGCAAATCAAGACAAGGCGGAAGCCCCAATTGCATTTTTCAGTTGAAATCTAAAAGGAGACGAATTAAATTATTTTGACATCGAGAAACAAGCTTATACTGTTTTCAAAGCGGTCAAACACTTTAGACCCTTCCTACTTAAAACCCATACAAAAATCATAGTATCGTTTCCAGCGGTAAGAAATCTCTTAGTACAGAAAGATGTCGGCGAGAAAAGAGAAAATTGGGTTACTGCCTTACAAGAATACGATGCTGAAATTAAACCAGCAAATATTGTAAAAGGTCAAGGCTTTTGTAAAATGTTGGCTGGAGCATCGCTTATTCCCGAAATACCATCTTCAGAAGTACAAATGTATGAGGTAATCCTGAACGATATTAAATCATTATATTCTGATATCATATTTTATATAAAGAATGGATATGCTCCTTCAAACGTGGATTATTCAAAGAAAAGAGCCCTAAGATTGAAGGCTAAGCAATATCAACTCATGAACGATGTACGGATGAATTATGATTTTGTTCTCCTTCGATGTCTCGAGAAATCTGAAGCTGAAAAGGTGTTGCAGGAACTCCATGATGGACCAGCAGGTGGACATTATGCTGGAGATGCTACAGCACATAAAATATTGCGTGCAGGGTACTATTGGCCTACACTATTCAAAGATGTGCATAGCTATGTAAGGAAATGTCTAGATTGTCAAACTGCTGCTGGAAGACAAAAGAAGCTGTCGTTGCTTTTGCAACCAGTCAATATCAATCAACCCTTTGATCAATGGGGATTGAATATAATAGGTGAGATCGTTCCTCACTCTTCTAAACAGCATAAGTATATTCTTACAGCTACATATTATTTTACTAAATGGGTAAAAGTAGTTCCTCTCAAGATAGCTAATGATGAAAATATCATTGATTTCATAGATAAGTTCATAATCATGAGGTTTGGTATACCCTCTGCTTTAATGTTTGATAATGCATCATATTTTTCTGGCAATGCTATAACCGAATTTGTGCTCAAAAGAGGTTTTAAGCTTAAATACTCTACCAATTATTACCCACGGGGGACCGGGTTAGCTGAATCAACAAATAAAAACTTAATCAGAATCATTAAGCAAACCATCGATAAAAATCATAAGAATTGGCATAAATCTTTCATGTATGCTCTATGGGCAAACCAAATAATGCAGAAAACCTCCATTGGCACTTCTCCCTTTAATTTAGTTTATGGGAAGGAATTCATTCTTCCAACTCATCTAGCGATTCCCTCTTTCGCCTTAGTTCAATTTATTGACGAAACACCAACTTCATCCTTACAAGTAAGGCAGCTGCAAATCCTTAAGCTAGAAGAGCAATGAGAATAGGCTAAAATAACTCATGCTCATCACCAAGCCTTAGTAAAGGCTTCTTT
Source organism: Pinus taeda (assembly GCA_000404065.3). Taxonomy (NCBI): domain Eukaryota; kingdom Viridiplantae; phylum Streptophyta; class Pinopsida; order Pinales; family Pinaceae; genus Pinus; species Pinus taeda. Next base: position 62,685 of record APFE031399255.1, read on the forward strand.
TGATTCAAACATGGTATCTAGAAAGGACTTTCAAATTGGAGATTTAATTTTAAAATTGGATAAGGCTCATGAAGAAAAAGGCAAACATGCGAAATTCCAACGAATGTGGCTTGGCCCTTTCCAAATTTTGGAAATCATAGGTCCATATATTTTTATGTTACAGGATTTAACAGGAAAAAGAGAATCTTTACTTTTTAATCGGCAGATCCTCAAAAAATACTTTCCGTAGAAGATCATTTTTCTATTTTTGTAAATTAGTTTCCTTTATTTTGATAATAAAACCAGTTGTAAATGGTTACATTTGGAATTCACAAAAAAGAGTAGTATTTCTTTTAGATTTTGTTTTTTTCTTGTATAAATAGAACTGATTTGGAAAATTGGTCATTATTATTGAAAGATATAGTCAAAAGGATATAAGCCTGAAAATGATACTAGTTTCAACCTTGTAAATTTTGATAAAAAGCAAGCTTTAGTGGGAATTTGTTTTATATCAGTCAAATGAAAAGCATCAATAACAAAAACGAAGATTCTCTGTAGAAAATCTCTTTCCAAAAACTCTACCATTGTCGTCCAGAGATATTATTAAGGAACCAATTACTTCCTCCCCACCTAGAGAATTATGAGCTTCAAGGAATAATCTAGTGATACACTTCAAACTTAAAGAATAAGAGGTCTCATCACAAGACGACTTATCATGATCATAGATATTATAGCTTGCTGACTTTGCCAAAACTGCATACCACAACAGGGCAGTGACTCAAGATTGTTGCAATCAAAAGACAAGGGGTCTCATCACGAGGCAACTTGTTCAACAAAGTTATAAATCAAGTGAGTGGCACTGTCAAAATTTGGCTACCAAACCAAGACATTGTTCTTTAAGAATTAAAAGAAAATAAAAGAAATAAGTGTGGATATGGATTTCCCTTTGAAAATCGTATATTTCTCCAAGTAGGATACAGGATCATTGTTGCGTAACAAGTAACCTTGTTGAGGCTATAAATGCTTGCTGGCAACAGAGGCTCTACCTACGACAAATGAGAATATTTAAAACCAATTTATAGAGAAGACTTAGTTTTTATCTTTACAAACCAAGTAGTGGCTGATGTAAATACAATGACTAGCTCTAGGAAGTAAATAATCAAAGTTAACATAAAAGAAACAAACTATCATTAACAGCTAAAAGCATGGTGTACTTTATCTTTTTATAATAAAGTTTGGATTTTCCAAAAAAGCTTTTTGTTTTGGAAGTTTAGAAAATTCAAAAGAAAATCAGAGATAACTGGTTCTTCCAAGTGAATCGCTAATTTTTGTGGTCAGTAACAACCCCCTTCTTATTTAGTTTTATTACTAATACTAAATAAGTGGGGACCCTTATAAAAAATTAAAAAAGGTAGCATTTGTATTCCCTTTTTGAATAAATCTTACTATCATAAACTTAAGAAAATACCCGCAAAATCCAAAAGGACTTAAGTTTTATGATAAGTTCTCTCAAAAATAAAGCGTCGCATCGCAAAAAAGGTAATGGATAACATCATATAAACAAACTCCTAAGATTGTGAAATCGCGATGCGAGATCGCACACTGAAGAAGCTCGTCGCGCATCACAATTTTCATATGCCTCAATTATCATTTAAAGTGAAATACCTCAAGCTGCCAATATGCGATGATGCGTCTCGCAAATCGCATTTTGCAGAAACGTATGGTAATAGATGATTGTCAAACACAACAGATTAGCGATAATGCGATCTACGATATTGCGAAGCAAATTGCAAAATCACTTTATTGCAGATCTACAGGGGTCATCGTTCAAAAAAGTTTTTCGTAATCTGATGCCAAGTTATGCTCATTAATGCTAATTTAATGAGTTAGTTGATTATCATTAATGAAATAAGGTTTGGATCTGATCGAAAGGTCATTTCATGTAGAGTGACATATTTTATATGATTTTGGCATTTAAAGCTTTCCCGTCACTTTATTTCTTATCATTACTCTTTCCCTATTTGTAAATTGCACGAGTGGAAAGCAGAAATGTATATATAGTAGTGTTCGGAATATTATGGGAAAGGAGGGAAAAACTTCGATTTTTTAAGACAAAGAAATGACACCCTTATACACAGACACCACCTGTAACAGAGACGCTAGCATCATTACTTGGGAAGGCATGTATAGTCCACTCAAGGGAGAAAATCCCATAGTAATAGAGATTACAGCAACTGCAGACTCACGCGGGTCATGTGAAGCATCAATTACAGAACTAGCATGTTCATTCTTGCACCAGATAGTGGCAAGACCCAAGATTCTTCCATACATGGACATGGTCAAATGGGTACTAGATAGTGCTGATATAATAGACAGACAATTTAAGACTCAGAGCCAAGGACTCATTAGGTCATTCACTTCACAAGATTTAAGGCTCATGTATCATCTACCAGAGCCACAGGTAACCTACAATAAACAGTTCATGGAGAAGTTCACTAAAAAAAACGAAGATTTGGCGAAATGCACCAAGGACTGGTTGAGAAGGGATGAACTACTAAAAAAGTAAATTGGAAAGCGTACTCACACCTGAGGTAGAGCAGTTAGACGTCCTCTGGTGAGATCCTACCACTGACCCTACCGAAAATCTCATTAAATTATCTCAGATTGTAGGATCCTATGCTTCTGCTACCATTGATAAAGCATATGAAGTACAACAATTATTGAAGGAAAAAGAGGATCAAATACAGATTTTGCAGCAACAGCTTCAGCAAGCCAGTGCCAATAGCGAAGGAGAGAAAAAGCTAGAAAAATTCTAGCAAGATTTTTAATAGATGCAGCTGGGATACCAGAACAGTTTGGTCGAAAAAGAAAATCAGTTAAGGTTATGCAAGAAATGCATCAAGGTGATCCCAAGCTTACGGAATTTGTCACAGAAGCTATTTCCTTAAATGACCAACTCTTGCAGCAACAAGAAACACTATGCCAAAGAATATCGCAGTGGAGCTCCTATTGCGAGACAAGGGACAAAATCACTAATCAAGTCATGGAATTGCGACATGATTACGATTTAATTGATAAAAGAGTTTCTGATTATTTGGATTGGCAGGAATTAGAGGAAGGAAGAAAGGCAGGCGCACCCATATTCAATGAAGCCCACAAAGAAATGCTCTTTAATAAGTGGGATGTGCAGATTAGGAAAGCAGAACAAGCGGTAGAAGAAGCAGGCACATCAGCAAACAATGTCATTGACTATATCAATGAAAATTTGCACAGAGCAAATCTCGTATCAGAGGCCACTCCAGGATTTCTGCCAAATGCACAACATCTACAGACAAACTGGAGACAAAAGCTTGAAGAAAGAGCAGAGTCCATTAATAGTTGAATTGGGATTCTTACTGGCAGTACTTGGTTAAACCACACAATCAATGCATGACCCTCAAATGCCTCACTAATTCTGCTGAGAAGATAGTGCCAGTACTTGCCGATTCTGTTTTCACAGGGTAACTAAAGTCGGAGGTCGGCCAACCAACTCTCCTCAAGCCGATGTTGAATGCTTGCAACCACAGAGAACTTATACATAGATAGTTAATTGCCAGATTCAGTTTTAGTTTTAGTTTTAGTTTTAATTTTGATTTTTTTTTGCCTTAGATGAGTTGGATCATTTATACCTCCTCCTATATTTTTGTAATAAACTATTTTTAGATTTAGCTAGTAGTATTTCAACCCTTCTCATGCATTTAGAGAAGGGTCCTGAAATTTTTCAAAAACATTTCGTTAGAACATGCACTTTTGCACCCTCAGAGGAGGTTTTGATGAATGAATGGAACGCGATTTATTGATATCTGTGTTCAATATTTGCTATTGAAATCACTTTTGTACTCTTAGCAGATGTTGAATTAAGAGGAAATAAATCATTATTGCTGAAGCTCATGAGTCGAACTTGTTATCAATGGTACTTTTATCTCCTAATGATTTCTACTTATGTGTTAAGGTGATATTCATGTTCAGTTATTTATATATGAATGCTTGAATGTTTGAGTTATCATTTGGCACTTCTGTATGGTGATGACTATTATATTTATGCTTAATATATGAGTGACTTATTTTGCGATATGCTTTTCACAATTGTTTTGGCTAACTTTTTATACGAAATGGTTCATCTTTATCGAATTCTTTTCTCATAGCAATTGAATGATCTTTATTACCAATTGTTGTTATAAATTATTTTAGATTGCATAACTGAAAGACTAAATCCTAGGTTAGTTTTAGAATTAGATATATCTATTCATTAGAATGCAATTGCATGTTTTTTAAATTAGATTTAGAATAAAAGCATTTTAATTAGAAATTATTAGAAAGGAAATATCAATTCTCAACACACACACACAAATTGGGAAACTAGTCCCATTATCCCCAGTCAGACCCACCATCCCAAACGGAAAAGGAGCTTCTTTCAAGGTCCGGACAGGGTGGGTATCCTCCTTATTGTAGACCTGATTTTCGGGGCTTCAATAGAACCTCGAGTTGATAATCAAATGCACATCCTATTTGTTTCGTTTATGAGAAATTAGAAAGTTAATTAAAAGGTATATCAATTTTTGCGTTTTATTTTCATGGAGTTTCCAAAGGAAATAAAATTCTTGCATTGGTTTGAATTCCACATTTATGCATGCATAAGAGATTGTTTTCTTTTATTGCTTTTAAAGTGACTTATATACGTCATTTAGATACATTGATTGAATTGTTGATAATTTTTTTGGTGTAGTGACAACAACCCATAGTGTTCATCTCTCGTTTGCAGGAAACTTGGAAGAAGGAGATAAAAGAATTGTTGAATGCATAAGAGTGAAGGGGATGTCAAAACCTTCTAGCTTAACGATGGATTGATTATCAATGTATGAGATGTATTATTGATTTCATGAATTTGTTAGATGCTCATATCACAATTTTCTATTGGAAACTATTTTCTCTCTTGATATTCTTCTTCTCACTCCTTTCTTTCTTCCATACTTTTATTACATACACTTAGTCTCTTTTTTTGCAAAAAATGCGTTAAAATCATGAATAAATGTTTAATAAATTAATAATTAGAAATAGTACTTGGGTATAAGTGGTGAATTTTAATTAAATGTATCCATTTTCTTAGTAAAAGAATATTGTAGTTTTGACACTGGTACATCCTATATCTAGACCATTCTCCTATTGAACTGGTGAGCACAATGGTTTGGTACTTAGGTGACTCAATATATGGTAATGCGTCTATAGGATGACCAATATTTCAATCCTTACATTAAAGTTTATCTTTGGCCCTAGAGTACAATAAGATCATAATCAATCTATACCAATATACCAGTGTTATATTGAAAATTCACTTCTATGAACAAAATTGAATTCCCTAGATCTAGTGGCCTGATCTAGAAACAATAAGGGAAAAAATATTTATGTTTTTCATAGAGAGACTAGAATACAGAAAAGAGACCTACCTGGAATCTATAGTAATCCGTTCTCTTCTTCTTGCTTGTAAGATCTAACTCTAGCTCAGAGCACTATAAATGGAACATGCAAAATGACTAAAACAAGCAAGAGAACTAAAATATCCACATAAAATAATGTCTCTAATCATTTAGTCAAATGCCATGGAAATACATAAGAATCAACATGACACAAGTATAGAAAAATAGAGTTTTTTTTTTTGTATTAATAAATGAAGGAGAGAGTTACAACCATTTATAAATGTTTGACTTTGTAGATGTCTCCCCAATTGTCTTGTCCATTTTTCCCACAAAGAAACCTTCAATATCAACCCTAATGAATTAATGGAGGGTGATTCATTAAGCTCAAAGTGGCAGCATGACAACACTAGTAATCTCCAAAAGCCAACGTAGACTCTATGGGACGTAGATTATTTATAGGGTAAAAGTAGTAGTTGAGGATTTACCAATCTAGGCTTGAGATCCAAATATGAAGGAGGATAAGCTCTAAGGATAATATTCAAGACCTCTAGAATAGGAATTTGAGATCTCTATTAATGGTAAATGGTTAAAACCACCTTAGAAACTTATAGAATAAGAAGCTTCGTAATTTTTTCTCGAAATTCTAGAACCATCGCACCTGCAAAAGGAGAGAAAATTGTGCTGGTCAGTGTAGGTGCTTAATTATTCAACTTGTAACCATTAGAGGTGGATTGAAGTGCAGAGTGCGTCGAGGCAGAAAACATAGATTTTGAGTTGATTGACCCAGAAACTCAGACTTTTGGAGAGGCAATGCTTAGGGCTTTGCAAAGGGATAATAACGAAGTGTCAAGGATGTTGATTGATCCAATTTTCATACCATTTGATTGGATGTGACAAAATGACCTAGAACACTAGTGTTTTACCCAAAGTTACAGTTGGTTCCCAACTGTTATATTGCTACTAATCATGGTCTTATAAGTGAATGATGGAGAGTACCATAATAGGTTTGATCCAATATTTCCATAAACTACTATGTTTCATCTTCTTTAATTGTTTTTTGCAATGATAGTTACTTTATGAATAATGTAAGATTTATGTTGATTCATCATGTATCTAAACTATTCTCCAAGAAAAACAAGAAAGCACCATGGATGGTTACCTCGGTGTCTCAGTAGATGGGAATGCTTCTATAAGAAGACCAATAGTTCAATTCTAGTTGATGATTGGTCCTGGATTACAATTAGTTTGCAGTCAACTTATACTAGTGTTTGGGTCAAAGGTATAGCTGGTTATCAACTAGTATATTGCTTTAAATCAAAGCTACAATAAATGATAGAATAATCACCATTCAAAAACAACTTTGTATTTACACATAAAGGCTAACCTTTTTTGCAACATTATTTTTTACAAATTCAATAAAAATAAAACTCAACAACATATTTGACACCTCATTTTGCAACATCCATACTACAAGCAATAGGGAACTTCGTGGATTCCCATAGTCGTTATGTCAAGATCCCATTTCTACTATTCCATTACCATAATCAAATTACTTGCATACTAGATTTTGAAAAAAAATATCAATCAAATTATTCTAAGATGCTGGATTGATAAATTTTACTAAAACAAACTTGGGAAAGTCCTATTTTGAGAGACCATATGGGCATGTTTTTAAAACATGTTTCTACCTAAAATATCCATTTGAATATAGTTTCTAATTAGTTTGAATTTTTCAATTTGGATATCAAATTTGTTATGGTCAAAATATTCACATAATTTTGAAACAAGAAATCTAAGGACAACTCCAGAACAAAGTCAAGACACTCACTTTTTTTATGCCTAAATGGATAGATACTATAAACTTGTTTATGTGGTATATTCTCCTATTAATATAGTGTACAATAGAATTTTAAATACTCAATTTTGATGTCATATGGGAATGTTATACCTAAAATATTATTTGTTTATCTGAAATCAACAATGTTTAAACTTTGTTTCTTAGTATGATCATTTTCATATTTCACCCATCAAATCTTATTATTTTTAAAACTTGTTTCTATTGGAGATAAATTAGCAAATTTATTTTCATCTCGAACTGAAATCACATCAATTCATCATTAAAAGCAAAATTTACACTTAAAATAATTAATGTTAGTTGATGAAAAAATTTAAAAACACCTTTGTTAATCAGTGTTTTCCCACGCATATTTGATATAGAATTTTATGGAGTTTCCAAAACATTTTAATATAGAATTATCCCTTTCAATTTACTTTCATTTGGCATTGGAATCATTTCAATCGGACATCATATGAAAACCCTACCAAGAAGTTTAATTAGCCTGCACTACTCAAGAAGTAAAAAGATGTGTCTTCTTTCTCCTAACTAATGCGAAAGAAGTAAAAAGATGTGTGTCTTCTTTCTACTCACTAATGTGAAAACTAGAAAAATACCCTAGAACAACATTTCCAATTATATTTGGAGGTGCTAGAATGGAGTAAATGGGTGTTGCAACTCTTTCTCAATAATTTATGTAACTCCATGTGAGGCCACTCCTTGATGTAACTACCCAAAATATGAGATATACATTTTTTCCCTTACTTTTAATTAACTTTTTGTTATAGTAATATTAAATTATATTACTTATTATATATATTTAAATATCTTATTACTAAGGATAGAAATAAAAATAAAATATTTAGCACATACAATATAGAAGATAATTTAATTATTGGTATTTTTTAGTACTTGTTATTAAAATTAACCAAATATGATTGGCCTTATCATCAAACCATTGCTCTTCCGACCATTAAAATATGATTGGCTCCTTATCGTCATTGAAATTTTATATAAAGAAATCATATTAAAATTGAAAGTACCCAATCAAATGTGATGTGATGTCACCGTATAGTCACCGAAATTATATATATAAATTAAACTGAAATTAAAAAAGCAACCATGTGATGACTCCGTATCGGAACCGAATATTTAAAATATGGATCAGTTTGAAATAAAATGTAACCATTCAAAACGTGATGACTCTGTATCATCACCGAATTTTAATCAAACAGATTACAAATTGTCTGGTGGAGCCTGGAGGGAACAGTAGGTCGGTGGAACGTATGTTTTGACGAGAAGGTGGATTGTGATGAACGTTATAGGGTTTTTCATGACACACGTTGACGACAAGTGGCTTGTGATGACTGGTAGGTAATAAATAGGGTTCCAATGGCATACGCCTTCAACATATGTGATATATTTTCGTTCGACCTGAAACAAAGACCACACGGTATTTTGGATAAGTAACAATGGTGAACGAGTAGGCGGCGTCACCCCTAGCCTGTGGGAGCCTGCAATGTGTTGGGCTATGAAATTCCAAAAAGAACTCACGTTTTGGTGAATCTTTGAACAATCGGAAGGAACCCAACGTCATGGGAGGATGCCAAAAGGTTCGTTCCTGAGCGATTCGTGAATAACTGCTTCTTCGATGAAAAAGTTCGTAACTGTGAGTGGATTTTGTTTGGATCAGGGAGGAGAGCATGCCCTAGGGAGGAGAGCATGCCCTGGAGAGCATCTGCGAATGCTTCTTGTGGAATTTCCATTGACGCAGCTATTGCACTGTTTTGACTGGACACTTCCCAATACAATGAATGGGCAGGAACTGGATATATTTGAACCACAGTGGGCAGAGAACATGATCTCTCCTCTGTTCGAACCCCTCGTCTTGCGGTTCTACGGTAATTTGTATGGTTGACTGTCTACCTTAATTTAGACTCCGGTCATGTAGAAACGGTATAAAGAAAAGACCACAATAGCAAAAAAGATTTCGTAATAGTGTGCCTATTGGCAGAGAAGATTTCGTAGTAGTGTGCCTATTATGGTTGAAGAATAAACTACCCTACGTACAAAAGTGGGAAAATGTGTACCATGAATTTTATTGAATGAAAAGTTATGTAAATATTTGTATATTCTGGCCTAAAGGAGTGTGTATTTTGGGGTTTGAAATTGTGGTTTTAGATTTTGAATCTATTTAGCTTAAAAACTTAGGTGGAGAATTTATAGTCGTATGAGATGAATGAGTAAACTAGTATACTATTTAGCTACTCTTCAAGTTAGCTCACCTAGCTTGTTCGTTCTTTTTTAACTTAAAAGCCATTTAAATCAGTAAAAAATGGATTTCCTTTGATGATTTTGTTAAAATTTTGCAGAAAGTTTTGGAAATTTAGGTTATAGTTGTCAAATGCTTTCATAAGTTTTTGAAGATTTTGAATCTATTTTCACCATTTAAAAAAAAATTCAAACACTCCAATTTCATATTTTTTAAAAAACACCAAATTTCTGCTAAAATATGCAACTAAAATCAAATTTCCCTTTGGACAAATCATTTAATGGAGATGATGATTGCATTGAACTCCTCTTTTTGAGGAGAACAAAATCAACTTAAAGATCGCTCAATATGCAACTACAATCAAATTTCACTTTGGACAACTCATTTAATGGAGATGATGATTGCATTGAACTCCTGTTTTTGAGGAGAACAAAATCAACTTAAAGATCACTCCCAATGGGTAAGAGAAAGTGTACATGTGCATATTTGATAAGGTAGTCCCTAAAACAAAGTGGACATCCTTGGAAAGCTATAAATACAAGAGACCTTTACCTCATTTGGACATCATCATGAGATAGTATTCTATCTTGGTTTTTGGCTCACGCTCTTCCGTGCAAGAACATGTTCCTCTGAAGATGAAATTGCATGGTCTGAAGCTCACATTTTTGTTTTAAGGTTTTGGGCCTCAATCGTAGGCCCAAGACAAATAGATCTTGACCATAATCGCTCGCTACTAGGATTATTCATGGAATTGAAGCATCCAAGTAGCATGCACAAATCATTCTCCGTGTGGCTGAAGCATCTGAGTAGCACACACAACTCATCCTCTGTGTGACCTACCTCTATGGTTTTTGAGTCTTAGTTTCATACTGTAGTTTCTAGCTTATAGGCTCTAAGGAGTGACTTGAACCTTCCCTATCACATGCATGACTCCTCCTCCATGAGACTGACACCTAAACGATGAAATTTTAGTTGTCTGAATATTTTGTCCACTGACTGTAGTGTTTAGCAAACACGAACAATTCATTATAGTCTTCAGAATCATAATTTTCAGTACACACATTGTTATGTTCATTTCATGGATATTGTGTAGTTAATTTTGTTGGATAGTTGTATGGATGAATATATGGATCATTATACTCTCTTTTGCTGAACCATTCGATGACAATATAATAAGAAGAATAATTTGAAAGGGTTTTCCTCATAGTGGATTTTGCCTTGGTCTCCAACCAATCTCAGTTCCTCTATGTGTGAATGTTTTTCTTCTATTATTTCTTTATGTTGTGTTGCATTGTTGATGATATTGTTCTTTCTACATAGTTGCATATGCTACTGAAGAATGATGTAAATCTGAATAATATAATGATGTTATGGGGTTAACTTAATGTGTAAATGAAGAAATGCAATTATCAATGCAAAGCACAATATAAAAAAAAGAAAAATTAACATGGTATCAGAGTTGGGCTAAAGAGAAGTCATGGAGATCACCCCTATGATGACATCATTGATCGAAACAAGAGAGGATGGAGGAGACATGAAAGAATTTTATGGTTTGAAGGAAACACTTGGAGATTTGTGTATTAGGGTTTGACGAATATTACAAGGGTTTGATAGAAACCTTGGTTTATGGAAAATATTTGAGATACGAAATCTAGAAATCCTAACAGTGTTAATGTGAAGATGTTCAAGCACTTGCGTTAGAATTGATGAAGCCCTAGATGGGAGAGTCTCTATTAGTCGTGATTGCTCATAAATTTGGTTGAAACAGTGAAGC
>APFE031399273.1:0-27142 GCA_000404065.3 Pinus taeda
ACTCGGCACACCACTTGTCACACATCCACTGGCCACTCTAGTATTGCCACTTGTCGCTAACCCAATGGCCAAGCTTTGACCACTGTAGTGGCACCACCTATCACACATCCAATGGACATCCAATGGCTAAGATCTGGGCACTCGACGCACCACTTGTCACACATCCACTGGCCACTCTAGTATTGCCACTTGTCGCTAACCCAATGGCCAAGCTTTGGCCATTGTAGTGGCACCACCTATCACACATCCAATGGCTGGGATGAGCTTGGCCACTCTAGTGGCACCACCTGTCACACATCCAATGGACATCCAATGGTTGAGATCTAGCCACTTGGCGCACCACTTGTCACACATCCACTAGCCACTCTGGTATTGCCACTTGTCACTAACCCAATGGCCAAGCTATGGCCATTGTAGTGTCACCACCTGTCACACATCCAATGGTTGGGATCTAGCCACTGGCACCACTTGGCAGACATCCAATGGCTGAGATCTGGAACTCTCGAGGAGCCACTTGTTGCTCATCCATGGCACAGATCTGGCCACTTATCACCCATTCAATGGTTGAGATCTTGCCATTCTAGTTACGCCACTTGTCACACATCCCATGGTTGAGATCTTGCCATTCTCATGGCACCACTTGTCATCTGGCCATTCTGGTTACGCCACTTGTCACACATCCAATGGCTGAGACGAATATTCTCATGGCGCCACTTGTCACACATCTAGTGGTTGATATCTGGCTATTCTCATGGCGCCACTTGCCACCCATCTAATGGCTTAATCTGGCCATTCCCATGGCACCACTTAGCACACATCCAATGGCCGAGATCTGGCGACTCTCATTATGTCACTTGTCACCCATCCAATGGCTCAAATTTGGCCATTCTCATGGCACCACTTGTCACACATCGAGTGGTTGAGATCTGGCCACTTGGTACCTATCCAATGCCTAAGATCTGGTGACTCTATGGCGCCACTTGTCACACATCTAATAGTTGAGATCTGGCTACTCTCATAGCACCAGTTATCACCAATTCAATGGCTGATATTTGGCCACTCTCATGGCACCACTTGTCGCTTATCAAATGGCTGAGATCTGGCCACTCTCATGATGCCACTTGGCACCTATCCAATGGCCCAGAGCTGGCCACTCTTATGGCGCCACTTGGAACCCATCTAATTTCCTAGAGTTGGCCACTCTGATAGCACCACTTGTCTCCATCAAATGGCCAAGATATGGCCGCTCTTATGGCACCACTTGGCACCCATCCAATGGCCTAGAGCTGGCCACTCTGATAGCACCACTTGTCACCATCAAATGGCCAAGATACGACCGCTCTTATGGTGCCACTTGGCACCCTTCCAATGGTCGACATCTCGCCGCTCTCATGGCGCCACTTAGCACCCATCCAATGGCCGACATCTAGCGACTCTCATGGCGCCACTTGGCACACATCCAATGGCCGAGATATACCCAATCTGTTGCCACCACTTGGCACGCAACCATTGGTCGAGATATACCAATATGTTGTTGCCACTTGGCATTCAACCATTGGTTAGGTTGCGCCACTTCATTACAATGCTTGAGATCTGGCCACTCGGTGCACCACTTGTCACACATCCACTAGCCACTCTGGTATTGCCACTTGTCACTAACCCAATGGCCAAGCTCTGGCCACTGTAGTGGCACCACCTGTCACACATCCAATGGACATCCAATGGCTAAGATCTGGCCACTCGGCACACCACTTGTCACAAATCCACTGGCCACTCTAGTATTGCCACTTGTCGCTAACCCAATGGCCAAGCTCTGGCCACTGTAGTGGCACCACCTGTCACACATCCAATGGCTGGGATCTGGCCACTGGCACCACTTGGCAGACATCCAATGGCTGAGATCTAGAACTCTCGTGCAGCCACTTGTTGCTCATCCATGGCATAGATCTGGCCACTTGTCACCCATCCAATGGCTGAGATCTTGCCATTCTGGTTATGCCGCTTGTCACACATCCCATGGCTAAGAAGATCATATAGAATCATGATTCCAAGTTTACCTCAAATTTTGGAAGTTTTTATTTACAATATTTGAAACCCTATCAACATTCAACACATCCTATCACCCTCAAACTTATGGAAAAACATGAAGAGTAAATAGAATATTAGAAAACATACTTAGCATGTATGTTATGAATCAACCTAAGAGCTGTGAAGATTTTCTTCCTTTGGTGGAATTTTCTTATAATATTGGCTATCAAGAATTGTTAAAGAAGAACCCTTTCAAAGCCATGTATGATAGAAAGTGCAATATCCAAATCAAGTAGGGTAATCTAGTGGATAGAGTCACACATAGGCTAGAAATGTTAAATAAAATGGAATAGGAAGTCGCCGCCATAAGGAAAAAATTGAAGGTCGCATAAGAAATTTTGAATAAGAGATCATGTTTATGTCCAAATCAAGGAAAACAAAAGTCCCTTAAGAGTGGGACTATGTGCCAGGTTAACACCAAGATACTGTGAACCATCTCAGGTCTTGAGGAGAGTAGGGCCATTAGCATACAAACTCACCATTCCTCCCACAATGAAGGAAAATGATGTGTTTTATATATCTTTACTTAAAATATATATACATATTGTTAATTGTATAATTGATTGGACTTTGATACAGGTGGAATCTAAGGGAGATATCTGTCCAAAACCATAATGGATACTCAACAAAGAGGACGACCATGCTCCATGTAAGTCAAAGTGCAATGGAAGCATTTTGGACATGGGAACTAGAGGATTCCATGTAGAAGGCATACCCATTTTGGTTTTATGTATAAGTTTGGTTCTATGGAAAGTAGAACACAAAGGACAATTTTTCTTTAAGGAGGATGGGAATGTAACATCCCTTTTTCTCATTCCAAATTTTTGTAATCTAATTGAAAAATGATAATGTTGGAGATTCAACATGGATGGCATTCTCAACTATTTGATGTAAATATTTTGCTAATATAATTATAATTTTATAAAGTTAAAGATAAGTACAAGCATATACATATCTTCATGTTTGAAATAATAGATTGATTATAAATCTTATATGGGGGTTTGGGATGTTTCCTATATTCCTTGAAATTAATGTTCATGGCCCCCAATGTTCTAGTTGAACTACCAACTAATAAATAGTTTTGAGAGGAATGAGGAGAGGAGGTACTAAACTACCTAAACACGAGCTATCCACCTGAGAACGAATTCCTTGTTGACTCCTCAGCCTGAGAAGGGGACCCTCAATCTCTCATGCATGAAGTAGTGTTCATGAGGAGAAGGAAATTATTTTGGTGATTCTAAGTTGTTGAGTTTGGAGTATTATAGCAAGTAGAGACGTTAGATAAAGAAAAGAGACTTGAATTGTTGTAAATCCAAAATTACTATAAGCCAGAGACTTGTAAACCTGAGATTGGAATCTGGACCATATAGTCCAATCTTCAAATATATTAGATGAGGTTACAAAAGAGAGATTCCTCTACTTGAATCCAATAGCCTAAAAAGAACTAAACTATTTGGTTGTGTTTATACATGTGAAGCACTAAAAGAAGGAGAATCTTAAGGATTATAGAAAGTGGGAAGGAATTTCCTTCTATGTTGTGAAGGCCCTTAGTGGCCATATTTGTTGTTTGATCAACCTAAACTTAGTTCTTTGTGCAGTGACATCCCTATTTCGTAGCCAATGAAGGAAATGCTCCTTCATACTTTGTACATTGAATTAAACTCATTATTTTTATTCACTAACTGATGCATCCATAAGACATTGGATATGGTTGGGGGGTGGCTAGTTGTAAGAAATTTATAGTGTAGTTTTGCCTACAATTTGGTGGAAAATGGTCATCCCTTATTCGGTTTCCAACAATTTTAAGAGGAATATATAAGTGTATTCATTTGTTGCAAATGAATTGTATTTTTTCTCAATATTTTATATTTAAATATTACTTTGGATTCAACGTGTATGTGTGCAATGGTAGGTTGAGAGTGGTATAGTTGAAATGAATATTCATAATGCATGATCAGTGTGATGAGAAATTAACATAATTGGCCTGAATGATGAAATACATTCCTTTATGAATATAAACGTTGTGTGAAATGGG
Source organism: Pinus taeda (assembly GCA_000404065.3). NCBI lineage: Eukaryota > Viridiplantae > Streptophyta > Pinopsida > Pinales > Pinaceae > Pinus > Pinus taeda. The sequence goes on from APFE031399273.1 coordinate 4,124, forward strand.
ATCCTTTCATCTATGCTAAATGATATCATTATGTGTTTTATGTTCATGAATTCATAGGTTATTCATGGTGTTATGTTTGCATGCCCATTTGTAATAACTTTTGACTTTTTGTGATGTATGGTTTGTTTCCAAAAGGGGAGAACTAATTGGTTGGTGGTCCTAGTTATTATTAAGCACTTGGTTATATCATTATTCCCTATGATTTAGAATAAAATAGGTTAAGATGCGCTGGATAGGCCAAAGGAGAATTCTCCTTGATGTGAAAATTGGAAGCTTTTGTTAATGGTGGCACCCAGAAGTAAGAGTAGAAGCTTTGATGAGGAAGGAGAGATCAAAAGGAAATAACATCTAATGCTTAGTTTGGAAGAGTTCACCAAAGAAATATTAAGCTTAAAGGAAATCCTAAGGAAGAACTTAAGTGGCTAAGCGATCTCAGGTTTAAGCCTTGGTTTTGGCCAAAAAGGAAATTTTGTGGTTTTACCCTTGTAACTCAAGCTATTAAGAGAATTTTGGGACTGGGCCCTTTAGAATGAAACTATTTGGAAATTCAAGTTGGTATTCCTCATTGACATGGTGGAGTATTTGAAATTTGGGGTTTGGCTAGCCCCATACTTGGCCCTAGTTAGATTGATTGATGGGATCAAGGAGCAAGAGATGATCATAAAGAGACAATTAGAATATCAACATATCAAGCCCTTGAGTAAATGGAAGTGAATCATTATGAAAATTCCTTGTATAGCATGGCCCCAAGAAACAATTGTCAGTTGGAAGCATTTGATCTATTAACAAGGAGCATGAAGTGATGGCACTAAAAAATTGGAACCTCAAAACATCACACTAACCAAAGTATCAAGTACTAGGAGAACTGAGAGTTGATGTCATGATTTGATGACATGGTGATGCCATTTGTGTGACGTGTCACCTATATTTGACATGAAAACCTTGAAAATATGAGTGGCATGTGGAACACATCAAGAATGACACATGAAAGAGGACATGTGGTGATTGGTCATCGATGATGTTGATATAGACATATCAACATAGCGAAATTTCGGGAGGACTACATCTTGAAAATTATTATTGCCTTGATAACCATTTACATGTCAAACATGCCATGTGTCAAAAATTTCATCCTTTTCCACGTGGAAATCTATGATTGGGTGACAAATTTGAGAGATGTTATGTCGAGCTAGCCTCATGCCTATTGATTTATCGATGTTTTGAGTAATTGTAGTTATAAAGTTTTTGTTGAATATTTGATAAGCCATTTTAGAGTAAAGTTATATCAACATTTTATGGATTTAACAATGTATTAGCATACTAGAAATTTTTGTGCATATTAACATATCACTAGATCAATTCATCAGTATATCAACATATCAAAATGCTCAGGGTTTGGAGAATGCACAACTTGTGAAATCACCAATATGGAAAGGCTCCAATATAATAGGAAGCCAACAAACTTGGACCCATACAAGGGAGATACATGGCTAGGAGTTTCCACATGGTTGTACAAATGATGAAGTGGGCCTTTAAAAGGGTGAATTTTAAAGAAGTTTTGCTAGGAGCTTAAATTGAGATGGAATTTATATTTTTGGAAAGTTGTCGATGAGCCAAAGATGATAGTGGTATCAGAAATGCAATTTAAGGTTATGAGAGAAATAAGTCTTTGATCCCATATTTGTAATAAACCTTGATGAAGAAGTCTAATTACACTCCACAACCCTAATATGACATTAGGTGTTCATGCTGTAAGAATATTTTGCACCGCTTTAGATGTCATTGAAATTGTTGAGGTGTGTCACCTTGGTATTTTTTTTCCATCCAATGTTTTTATGTGGCATCTTGTTTAAAACTTTTTAAAATGGGTGGAGATACAGTTTAAACACTAATTTGTTGTGATTATTTCCCTTTATCATATTAACCATTTTCTCTCCAGATAACTAAAATTTTGGGAAAAGATATCACTTTTTGACACTCAAAATGTATATGGAGAAGTAAGTTGTAGTGTAAAATTTTTTGTTTTGTTTTATGCCTAAAGGTTTGACTTATCAAGTTACAGAGCAACAATAATAGTGATAAACTAAGGATAAACTTATAAAATAAAATATATTCATGCCAAGCAAGTTAAATATATTATTATCAAAGAAAGATTATTACAACACGTAGGATTCTATTAACTAATCCATTTAATACTAAATAGTTAAAGTTTATATATATATATATATATATATATTTCCACTAGTATTACTCAGCAATGTTGTTTAATATTTGCCTTTGGGGCCATGTATTTTGATTAATTTTGGTAGTTTTTCAGGCCAATCGTCATATGATCTTTTTGTTTAATATTTGCGTTTGGGGCCATGTATTTTGATTAATTTTGGTAGTTTTTTAGGTCAATCGTCATATGATCTTTTTCTTTGTATGGTTATCAATTATGCGTCGATCGTTTTCGGTTTGAATCAGTGTGAGTTGTTTGAATACCACACATCAAGTTTCACCCCATCGATGTCAACATTTTTGTGCCAATGAAGATGAGTTTCACATATTTTTTTTCGCTTTCATTGCATTTTGATTTTTATTTGTTACAGCATATATCATATTTTGTCTTTCACTCCATCGATGTCAACATTTTTGTGCCAATGAAGATGAGTTTCACATATTTTTTTTCGATTTCATTGCATTTTGATTTTTATTTGTTACAACATATATCATATTTTGTCTTGTTGAGACATTCAATTAAATTACATTGTATTACTGCATATTAAGCTTCGCTCTATCTATGTCAACATTTTTGTGGCAATGAAGATGATTTCACACATTTTTATTTTTATTTGTTAGAAGCATATACCATATTTTTTCCATTGATTTTTATTTTTGGTTATTGAAGTATACAATTAAATTACAATGTAATATACAATATTTTGAATGAGAGGCCTTATGTTATTTTTTTATTCATTGTCTGAATGGTTTTTATTTCTATTTTTTTTGTTCATTGTTTGAATAGTTTACACGGCCAAGAGTTGCAATCATTATGGATTGCTTTCACAAGAAGCTATTTCTTTGTAGACTAATTTGTATTTATTATAAAAAAATATAAATGTATTCCACAGCTAAAATCTGTATTGATCCTTAAAAAAATATAAATGCATTCCAGAGCTAAAATCTGTATTGATCATAGAATTCCAGAGCTAAAATATGTATTGATCATAGAAAATGTCAAACAAACTTAACAAGCTTCTTGATACAAAAATATGTTGTCAAGCCAAAACTTTGAAGAGCAGAAGAACCTAAAGAACTCTATTTGTAAACGATTCAGGTAGTGTAAGCCTCTATGATAGACAAATTAGACATCAACAGTGAACATAGTACCTAATGAACTCTATCTGTAGACAATTCAAGAATTGTAAGCCTCTATGATAAACCCATTAGACATCAACAATAGACATAGTAGACAATTCAAGATCGAAGTGTAAGCCTTTATGATAAAGGCAAGAGATGACAACCGTAGACATGTTGTATAATGAACCAATTTTGATGCAGATTAAAGTTTAAATTGTGTCATGACACTATTTTATTACAGGTAATATGTCCTTGCATAGAATTGATGAGGACCTAAAAGACCCACCATTATTCACACCTTTATGAGAAGAACCTAAAGAACTCTATTTGTGGACGATTCAGCAAGTGTAAGCCTCTATGATAGACCAATTAGACATCAACTGTAAAAGTCGTACCTAAAGAACTCTATCCGTAGACAATTCAGGAATTGTAAGCCTCTATGATAAACCCATTATACATCAACAATAGACATAGTAGACAATTCAGAATCAAAGTGTAAGCCTTTATGATAAAGGCAAGAGACAACCATAGACATGTTGTATAATGAACCAATTTTGATGTAGATTAAAGTTTAAATTGTGTCATGACACTATTTTATTAGAGGTAATATGTCCTTGCATAGAATTGATGAGGACCTAAAAGACCCACCATTATTCATACCTTTATGAGTGTTATTTTATTCCAAGTAATATGTCCTTGCATAGAATTAATGAAGACCTAAACGACCCACCATTATTCACACCTTTATGAGTGTTATTTTACTATAGCTAACTTTCACTTTACTTTTACAAGTAATATTTCCTTGCATAGAATTAATGAGGCCCTAAAATACCCACCATTATTCACACCACCACTATTTATTCACACCTTTATGAGTGTTATTTTACTATAGCTAGCTTTCACTTTACTTTTACCTTAAAAGTGAAGCTCTACTTCCACTTTCAATTTTCTACTTTCATTTTCATTTTTTTCCCAAATTTTCAATTTTTTACTTTTCATTTTCATTTTTTTCCAAATTTTCAATTTTCTCCTTTCATTTTCATTTTTTTCCCAAAGTACTAGTAAAGTATTTTATTTTTTTCCCAAATTTTCAATTTTCTACTTTCATTTTCATTTTTTTTCCAAAGTTTCAATTTTCTACTTTCATTTTCATTTTTTCCCTAAGTACTAGTAAGTAAAGTTAATTTTTCCCCAAGTACTAGTAAAGTAAAGTTAATAGGTTGTTAGCTTTCATTTTTTCCCAAAGTACCAGTAAAGGTAAAGTGAAGAGGTTGTCAGCTTAGTAAATTCAAAAGGTTGTAGCTTCACTTAGCATTAAAATTGCAGTTGGTTGTATTTCAAAAGGTTGGTAGCTTCACTTAGCATTAGTTGGTTGTATTTAACAGAAAGTGCCTTTCACTTATTTTACTTTCACCTTAGAAGTGAAGTTCTACTTCCACTTTCAATTTTCTACTTTCATCTTCATTTTCATTTTTCCCCAATTTCATTTTTCCCTAAAGTACTAGTAATTTTCATTTTTTTCCCAAAGTACTAGTAAAGTTAATTTTCATTTTTTTCCCAAAGTACTAGTAAAGTTAAGAAATTGTTAGCTTAGTAAATTCAAAGACTAGTAAAGTTAATTTTCATTTTTTCCCAAAGTACTAGTAAAGTTAAGAAATTGTTAGCTTAGTAAATTCAAAAGGTTGGAAGCTTCACTGTGCCTTTCACTTATTTTACTTTCACCTTAGAAGTGAAGTTCTACTTCCACTTTCAATTTTCTACTTTCATCTTCATTTTCATTTTTCCCAAAGTACTAGTAATTTTCATTTTTTTCCCAAAGTACTAGTAAAGTTAATTTTCATTTTTTTCCCAAAGAACTAGTAAAGTTAAGAAATTGTTAGCTTAGTAAATTCAAAAGGTTGGTAGCTTCACTTAGCATTAAAATTGCGGGAGGTTAATAGGTTGTGTTTAACAGAAAGTGCGTTTAAGAAAGTGCCTTTCGCTTTACTTTACTTTCACCTTAGAAGTGAAGTTCTACTTCCACTTTCAATTTTCTATTTTCATTTTCAATTTTTTCCCAAAGTACTAGTAATTTTCATTTTTTTCCCAAAGTACTAGTAAAGTTAAGAGGTCATTAGCTTCATTTTTTTTTAAAGCACTAGTAAAGTTAAGAGGTTGTTAGCTTTTGTAGAATTGAGGCTTCTGTGATCCATCATATTTGTAAAAAGAGCTTCGGCGTAAATCACATAAGAACATTATTGTCGACGCCTTTCGAACCAACTAGTGTGATTCATCGTCAGGACAAGTTGAAGAAACAGATCAGCGCTTTAGCAATTTAAATAGGCTGAGCAGAGACTCCAACGGCTACATACCAGCTATATTTGACTCTAGGACCAAGGCCATCAATAAATTTAATCTTATTATTATTATATTATTATTTTAATTCTAGAGATGAGAGAAATTAGGTAAGATTAAAATTAGGTAAGATTAATATATATATAACGTAAATTACTCATTTATTAATTTATATAACTTAAATTATTCATTCAAAAGAAGCCATTCAAAGTTTTAAATAACCATTAATTTATTTAAACAAATAATTCGCTAATTTATTAATCTTACCTAATTTCTCTCATCTCTAGAATTAAAATAATAATATAATAATAATAAGATTAAATTTATTGATGGCCTTGGTCCTAGAGTCAAATATAGCTGTTATGTAGCCGTTGGAGTCTCTGCTCAGCCTATTTAAATTGCTAAAGCCTGATCTGTTTCTTCAACTTGTCCTGACGATGAACCACACTAGTTGGTTCGAAACGCGTCGACAATAATATTCTTATGTGATTTACGCCGAAGCTCTTTTTACAAAAAGGTTGTTAGCTTAGTAAAGTTAAGAGGCTGTTAGCTTCACTTAGCATTAAAATTGTAGTTAGCTATGTTTAACAGAGAGGGCCTTTCACCTGCTCAGCCTATTTAAATTGCTAAAGCCTGATCTGTTTCTTCAACTTGTCCTGACGATGAACCACACTAGTTGGTTCGAAACGCGTCGACAATAATGTTTTTATGTGATTTACGTCGAAGTTCTTTTTACAAAAAGGTTGTTAGCTTAGTAAAATTAAGAGGTTGTTAGCTTCACTTAGCATTAAAATTGTAGTTAGCTCTGTTTAACAGAGAGGGCCTTTCACCTTGGAAGACAGAGAAGGGTGGGTTTGAATATAAGTTTCTGACTTATTTTGTTTATTGATCCATTATTTCGAAGTCGATGCATCTGGTTGAAAATTCAACAGGCCCACATTGTGGCCACATTGTGGCATTGGGCAGTCCAACCCATACTCTCATTGTTTTGCTTGGTTTTGTTTCTGTTTCAATATCATTTCAGAATTTTGCTAATTACCTCATTAATAAATGTTAGTAATGTATGTTTACTTGGTTTTGTTTCTGTTCAGAATTTTGCTAATTAGTAATTACCTCGTTAATAAATGTTAAAAAAATTTATGTGGGGATTATGAATTGATATCTACTACTACAAGTTAAACCCTAAACTAAAACATCTTGAAACCCTACTCGTGAATTATATTTATTAAGTAATTTATGTGGGGACCATGACTTGATATCTACTACTACAAGTTAAACCCTAAAGTAAAACATCCTTAAACATAATTAGCGGGAAGCTGCTCTCATGAATTATTTTTTGAGGTGCCTGCATTGCATTCCTCAGATGAAAATGCTGCCCGGAAAAAGTCAGCATGAAATTAGTTCACAAAAATCATCATCTCTACTACTTTTGTGCATATATTCAACAAAATTTCTCAGTTTTGTGCATATATTCAACAAAATTTCTCAGTATTATCACTTCAACAAAATTTCTCAGTATTATCATTATCATCTAGCCTTTTTTGCGCATATATTCAACAAAATTTTTCATTATCATCATTATCATTATCATCTAGCCTTTTATTTAAATATATTCAAAAAAAATCTCAATATTATAATTATCATCTAGCATGAGAAGGCTAATGGCTTCAGCATACTTCCATCACTAATCAAGTAGTCCACAACCCCACACAAGCCACACAGTTTTGCTGGTTCTCTATCACCCTGCTTAGGGTCACACTTTCAGCCCTGCATGTGGTTCAATTTTTTTGTGCTCTATTCACTCCGTTCGCACCTTTTCTCTTCCTCTTTATTCACTCGGTTCGCTCTTCCTCTCCATTCACTCGGTTCACTCACACCACACATGCTCCCAGCATGAAAATTTCAATTTCTTTGGGTCCCTCAGGCTGTGTGGTCGATCAAAAGTGTCCAGAATGGGTACATGGCCCATAGTCCTGTAGCAGGAGTTAAACGATGATAATAATGGGTACATGGCCCATAGTCCTGTAGCAGGAGTTAAACGATGATAATTATCTTTTTCATGACATCTCCATAGATATTTTTATTAAAATAATAATTATCTTTTCAATGACATCTCCATAGATATTTTTATTGAAATAAATTTAGTCACTTTTTAAGGATGTTTACAATGACTATATAGCATTCACCGCATACATAAATATTACTAATGGAAATTCGATGGCGTTTTAGATGGAGATATGTTTTGGATGTTGTTTTCATGGTAAATTATTTAAAACCATGAGGTGAACAAACATTGTATCTCAATTAACTTGTCCAGAGATTAACAAATATGAAAGACATTTTGGATTATCCTTTACTCCCTCCCTCGTGCCCTAGAAGAATATTTTATATAAAAACTCATGAATCTTGAGAAAAGAAACAAGGGCGAGGAAAACCAGAAATTGACAATTGGGTTAGCATAGTTTTGCCAAGAAGAGAAATCTGAAGGAACCAATATGGCATACTCATTTCTCAATATGGCATACTCAGTTCTAATTTTAATTAGAACTGCACGTAAGTTCCTAATTACAAGTATCAACGATACGATACGCCAGATAAGCCAGCAAACTGAAGTAACAGTTTGCAAATAGCAACACACAAAGGATTGGTGGTTGTATAGATAAGAACTAAGAAACTGTTGTAATAGTACAATGAACTCTAGTTCTCATCCAATTTGCCTTATAACACAATGAACACATCAGGGTTTACAATCACAAAAGTTAAAAGGAAGCTACAAAGTACAAATCAAAGGGCCACAAGAACGCTGAAATGTGTAATGTACAGTAACAAAATTGTATTGTTCTTTGAATATACAAGGGAAATATGATAGAAAGCAGTTTCTACAGTAGAAACAATCCCAAAAAGTGCTTGGTGTCCTACTTCTACTTATGTTATGTTAGGTGTAAAGATCTTGAACCTTGATCCACACCAGAAGGATGTGCAAGGAATTGATCAAATTTATTTGATCAAAACAATATAATTTACATATTATTGCTCTATTATTTTGTTCACAAATCATAACCAATAGACCTTTACATCTTGCCACGATGTTTGGATAGTACAAGAAGCCAATACCGATGCGGGAGTTGTAAGACCCGCAACATGGAAATAGCCATCGCTGAATATACATTTGGGTTGCTCTTAGCATTTGGATGACAGGATTTTCCATGTACCCAGACCACAATAGGGGATCATGGATGACAACAACTTTAACCTAAAGCCCAATCTCCACAAATTGACCGACAAAACTTTACAGTACAATGTACAGCTCTATCTATCTAGTAATAAATTTGATATCCTCCCTGCTCGTCCCCAAGGTGCCCCGGGCTCTTTTCTTTTGCTTTTGGTACCAACTGTAATCAGTTACTCTATTATTGTTTTTATTATGCATGCCAGTTACTCTATTATTGCTTTTATTATGCATGCCAGGAGGAATGAGGATCTCTTCTCTGCTGTGCAGCATGGATAAAACTATAGAGAATTGTGATTGAAAACTAACAGAATACAGATCTTCAGCAACTGTTGCCATTGTTAATGCGGGTCTGTCTTCCCTTTCTCCCTGCAGTTCACATAATGTCCGACATGAACAAAAATTTCACATAGCAGTGACAGAATGACAAACTTCCCGGTATTTTCAGAGGGAAAAAAGGAGGAGAAAATGATATGGATGAACCATAACATAACACTGTGGCACTCTAGATAAATTAAAATAAAAATGGTTGGTCCCAGATACAATACCTTAGAAAGCACATATAATGAATAACAATCCTCTGCCTTTGAATTGGTCTCAATTAAGTCGCTTTTCCTTCTTTGTTTCCGATTGTGGAGTAAGGTGAGTGCACAACCCAGATCCCATCTGCCACAATCACACCTGCCACCGAATCTCCACCATTCAATCAGAGGTGAAGGTCCACTTGATTTAATTTTGGGCAAACCATGTATGTCTGCTGGCACTAGAGCTGTTATACTTGTCTTACATTGCCTTTTAAAATTTAAGTGACATCTTCCATGTCCTTGACCTGGAGACTGGTCATCAAAAGCACATCCTGCTGAACATGGGGTAGAGCTGTTATACTTGTCTTACATTGCCTTTTAAAATTTAAGTGACAGCTTCCATGTCCTTGACCTGGAGACTGGTCATCAAAAGCACATCCTGCTGAACATGGGGTAGGGCTCATAGCGGAATTATCGCTGCATTCTGACTTGCAAGAGTCATCTTGATCCCGTGTATGTATTGACTTTGAATTATGAAGGCTTTATGAAGGCTTTTGTCAAGAAATTTCAGGCCTGGCCCTTCCTGGGCTCCAAAGACTAGTATTTCCATCTAAAGAATGGAATGCAGGCACTTCCAAAGATCCATAGTAGCAGCTTCCCGCTAGATGTGTTTCAGGATGTTTTACTGTAGGGTAACCACCCTACAGGGGCTAACTCTCATGTTCCCACAAACTTTGCAAACATATATGCAAAGGAAGATTCTCTAGTTTAGATGATATGGGCAGCTATTCAAACTGAGACTCTTAGTTTTTCTATTCACATAATTTCCTGGTGCATGCATTGAACTTCCTTTTATGTTTGATTTTTCATATTGCAGCTTGACAATAGATGCCACTGATTTAACTGGTACATTAACATGCCTTTTACGACATTGAGGATCAATCCATGAGGCTGAGTTTGATTCAAGAAATGTTTCCTCAGTTGAAGAAAACTGTTGCCATTGATCATTTGAAATAATGCTCTGAAGCTTGAATTGATGACTCTAAAGCTTGAATTGATGACTCTTTGAAGACATGGTATTTCGAATATCCATGGAAGGCACAGATGAAGTTTCATGAATACACTTATTATGATCTATGTCTACAAGTGATAGGCAGGTACCCACTGACACACAAAGATCTGAACTTTCTCTTTGTATAGGCAAATCAAGAACAGAAGTACTCTCAAGTTCTCAACTATGGAGGCACGATCACCCACATCAATATAGGAACTATCCATATTTGTAACAGAAAAATCATTACAACCATCATCAATTTGGATGTTTCCATTCTCTTCAAAAGCCTCTGTTAGACGAGATCCTATGTTCATCGCATCTTCTGTTTTCAATATGAGCTGGGAGGCTGCACCATTTCCATCTTGTGCGACATCTGAATTTATCTCTGGAGTGGAATTTTTAGCTAATAACACTTCATTTGCAGCAAGACCTACAGGACATTCTTCTGTAGAACGTAAAAGAGTTGGACTAACATCTAGCTCATTAGGTAGTATGGAATTGTCTTTCTGAACAGTAACACCTATCCCTCGAAAATGGCAAGATTCAGGATTTGTACGAGTTGTGGGTGAAATTTCTTTGTATTTTAAAAGGGATATTTTGCCTACTTCTGAGCATTCTGTCATTACCATCATTCCCTCTGGAACATTTAAGTACTCATAAAGTTGAGATTGGTTGTATGACTTGGTTTGAGGATGTGCTGGAAATATTTCTTTTGTCATCATGACTTGAGATATCTGTAGATATAGCCTGTTTTTGTAAATGCGTGGCTGGAAAAGATGACTTGCACATATGGTTGGAACTGAAAATGGAAGCACAGAGAAGATTAAATGGAAGACGATGGGTCATCCTCCCTCCCAGAAAAAGAGCTAGCTTCACTCCTACAGGAGAAATTTGACAATTCCAAAGTTGACGAGTATGAGGATGTCTCACTTCACTCCTACAGGAGAAATTTGACAATTCCAAAGTTGACGAGTATGAGGATGTCTCACTTCCAGAGTGAGTGAAAGGTAACGTCACCTTCTGCGTCTCCTTTACTGCTACACCACATAGGCAAATTAGACCAGTCCTCTTCTCACAAATGCAGATCATTTTCCTGAAATATCTCTCCTGTTTCCGTGCTTTTAGGAGAATGATACGACTTTGAATCTAATTCTGTAGCGTCTTCTAACTCTTGTCCCTTCTCTCTCCTGTTTCCGTGTTTTTAGGAGAATGATATGACTTTGAATCTAATTCTGTAGTGTCTTCTAACTCTTGTCCCTTCTCTGTTGTTGTGCTACTTTGACAATTTTCAGAAGATTATTCGCCCATAATATTCTCAGCCACTTTTGGCAGGTTTTGTTTGACATGCACTACAGGTTTCACTTCACATTTTGTTGCTTCCATATCCTTGTAGGCTTGTCCTCTTTAACATTGTTCCAGCTCCTTCATATCATTTTGTCTTGAAGCTCTTTTGAAGTACATTGATGAATAGAAACCTTTATCACTTCCGAAACAAGACGATGGGTCATCCTCCCTCCCAGAAAAAGAGCTAGCTTCACTCCTACAGGAGAAATTTGACAATTCCAAAGTTGACGAGTATGAGGATGTCTCACTTCCAGAGTGAGTGAAAGGTAACGTCACCTTCTGCGTCTCCTTTACTGCTACACCACATAGGCAAATTAGACCAGTCCTCTTCTCACAAATTCAGATCATTTTCCTGAAATATCTCTCCTGTTTCCGTGCTTTTAGGAGAATGATACGACTTTGAATCTAATTCTGTAGCGTCTTCTAACTCTTGTCCCTTCTCTCTCCTGTTTCCGTGTTTTTAGGAGAATGATATGACTTTGAATCTAATTCTGTAGTGTCTTCTAACTCTTGTCCCTTCTCTGTTGTTGTGCTACTTTGACAATTTTCAGAAGATTATTCGCCCATAATATTCTCAGCCACTTTTGGCAGGTTTTGTTTGACATGCACTACAGGTTTCACTTCACATTTTGTTGCTTCCATATCCTTGTAGGCTTGTCCTCTTTAACATTGTTCCAGCTCCTTCATATCATTTTGTCTTGAAGCTCTTTTGAAGTACATTGATGAATAGAAACCTTTATCACTTCCGAAACATCTTCACCATGCACTTTCTAGTAAAAATGTTAGGACCCATTATCTTCAATGGCATGTTATCACAAGAACGCTTGAGATGAGAAATACCCAGATTATGCCCTGAAAAGATACAAACTGGTGGTTCTTTCAGTGACCTATCCCTAGCCAGTTTCTCAACAATAGCTTTCACCTTTTTCTGAGTGGCTTCCATCTTTATATGAAACCCTCCTTGCTTGAGATGAGAGATACCCAGATTATGCCCTGAAAAGATACAAACTGGTGGTTCTTTCAGTGACCTATCCCTAGCCAGTTTCTCAACAATAGCTTTCACCTTTTTCTCAGGAAGACTAATTTGAGTGGCTTCATCTTTATATGAAACCCTCCTTTTTCTTTTTCATGAATAGAAGATTTTGATATCATGAAATAGAAGAATAGAATATTTTGATATCATGAAATAGAAGATTTTGATATCATTGGGCATGGACTGTTTGTTGCGCCAAGTCTCATCATAATCGTCAAACTGGTCATAGATAAGAATATTTTGATATCATGAAATAGAAGATTTTGATATCATTGGGCATGGACTGTTTGTTGCGCCAAGTCTCATCATAAGTCGTCAAACAGGTCATAGATTTTGGGTATACTATGATTGGGCATGGACTGTTTGTTGCGCCAAGTCTCATCATAAGTCGTCAAAATGGTCATAGATTTTGGGTATACTATGCCCACATGATGGATTTTGTTCAATAGCGCACAATGCTTGACTTGCACAACATAAATCCCGTTTGTTAATAATATCTGGAGCATTAAAAAACACATTTTCCTTCACAATGAAGGAACATATAAACCCTCAAATTGAATATTCAAATTGAATATTCAAAATGAAGGAACATATCAACCCTCAAAATTGAAAATATCCATGTTTACAAGTAGTGGAAAGACTGCACTGCAAGAAATAAGTTGAAAGACATATAAACCCTCAAAATTGAAAATATCTATGTTTACAAGTAGTGGAAAGACAGGACTGTAAGGAATAAATTGTCTAGTTTACAAGTAGTGGAAAGACAGGACTGTAAGGAATAAATTGAAAGGCAGTCCAATCATTCTTGGGAGGGCTAAATTGAAAGACAGTCCAATCATTCTTGGGAGGGCCATCATAATAGCATTTTTATTGACCAATGAACTATAACACTATGATAGATGACTTAATAAGTATGGAGTAAATTTTCATGAGGACAACAACTGACAAGCAAGGGAGCCAACCATTCAGAGCACAGACAGTTACAACCATGACATGAGCTTTGCATGAATCTGCACAATGAGAACACAATGTCCTAAGAGCACTAAACAGGTAACACATGCACTCAGCGGTTCACTTACCTCTTGTCTGCTCCACTTGCAACTTGCATTTCATGCCTTAATCTCCACTTAAAAATAGATCCCAATCTCCATTGTATAAGTATAACGAGGAAAACAATAGCTCTACTTTTTTGCAATCCACGTTATATGATAGGAATGGTCATAGATTTTGGGTATACTATGCCCACATGATGGATTTTGTTCAATAGCACAATGCCTGACCTACACAACATAAACCCCGTTTGTTAATTATATCTGGAGCATTAAAAAAACACATTTTCCTTCACAACGAAGGAACATATAAACCCTCAAAATTGAAAATATCCATGTTTACAAGTAGTGGAAAGACTGAACTGTAAGGAATAAGTTGAAAGACAGTTCAATCATTCTTGGGAGCGCCATCATAACAGCATTTTTATCGACCAGTGAACTATAATACTATGACAGGTGACTTAATAAATATGGAGTAAATTTGCATGAGGACAACAACTGATAACCAGGGGAGCCAAACATTCAGAGCACGGACAGTTACAACCATAACATGAGCATTGCATTAATCTGCACAATCAGAACACAATGTCCTAAGAACATTGAGGTCAAAGATGATGCTCTTGTGCAAAGATGCCTTTCATGAAAGGATTCCATTAGTGAGGCCATTCAAGGTCATTCAAGGTCATCCTTACCATTTCATCCTCTATCACGACCACACCAATTGTTGCCAACTCATCACATACCTATGTGATCTTGGTCAGATAATTGGTCACTGTATCTAATCTGGTCATCTTGGTGTTCTTGAGTTTCTCTCTCAGCACCATTTTTCCGTTTGTGTTATAACTCTAATAAAGCTTCATCAGAGCCTCCCACATCTCCCTTGTCTTCTTATCAAATAGGGGTGAGGAATCACATGATCCTTCACCACATCCAAGATAATTCTCCTAGATTTCACACCCTTTTGGTTATAGGTGACCACTTTTGCAGCATATGTCGGTAGGGTGAGTTTGGTGTTAGCAAACTCCCATATGACATTCACCAGGATAATCAATGAAACCTTCACCTTCCCAAGGGTGAAATTAGATGCACTCTCCAACCTTTGTACACTAGGTTGATATGTGGCTCTCATACAAACTATATGAGTACAACTACTCTATGGACTTCCTGCATTGTTATCATTATTGCTCCTGCCCACCAACTGGTATGATCTCCCTCTAAGAGGTGACCACCCATCACTGCTCGTTGTATTGCAATCTGGCACCATGCTTATGCAACTCTCCACCCTTGTATCACACTTTTATAAACTTTGCACTCTTAACGGCGGCACCTCTGAGACTTCTTTCAATCTATGGTTGACTACTACATTCCCCTGCAACACGGCTCTCCTTGTTGGAACGACTATGTTTTGACCAGTCTACAGCACCATATGGATTGTACGATCGCAACCCTGCCTTTTCCACTCCGCATAACCACTTTCACAGCTCCAATTCGATAACCCCCATTGCGGTGTTCTGCTTGGGCTTCATGAGCTGCGTGGTCTATAGATGAGGGAACTTCTCGTCGTTAGCGACATCCCAATCTTCAAACTTCAAATTTGGCACGCTCCCCAAGTGCATGCCCTCAAAGGTGATGTCGTCCGGGAGGAGTGGAGTCTAGAGAGAGCTCTTGCTCTCGTCGAGGTCCTTGGGTACTTTTTCCTTCCCCTTCCACCGAGGGATATACGCAGGCAGCTTGGTTGGAGGGTGCACAGCCTCAATTTCTACTTCCATGCCCTCGTCCTCGTCTTCTTCAATTATGAGATCCTCCAAGTCTTCCTCCTCGTCGATTTCTAATTTAATTGCTTTCCCTTTCTCCTCCATCGTTAATCTAGTGCGCAGCAAGTTTTGCAGGGACACACGCACTGGAATCATCAACTGTTTGTGCTTTTTTGGCCTCGCCGTACGCTGTGATTTAGGGATTTTTGCCACAATCTTGGCGCCTTCGGGGGCATCTTCCAGCCTGCGCAGCCTCTCCGGCAGTCATCTCTGCAATTTCCCTAACTTCCTCAAATGTTGCCATCTTGCTAGTCCAAAAATCTATCAATCGCTCAATCAGGGGCTCAACCAAAGCTCGACATAGGGCAAACAGATCTCGGCTCAGAATACACGGGGCATACAATAGCTCAATTTGCAAATGACCAAGTGTTGTTTGTTGGGCAGCCCTTTGTAATTTATAACGTCTTTTGAATTTGAATTCGACCGTTCCCCCCAAATCCAGTTCATTAATGCTCCCTTGGCGGCATATTTTCCCAAATCTTGCCCATAAAGCGCGTCTTAAATGTCTATCGCCCGCTCCATTTGGTCTCAAGTCAAGCATCACATCGTGAATAGTGACTCCAACGGTCACTTTCCAGCCAACCCGCGCGACAGCGCAGCCCCACTTGTGCAGTCGCGGACCTTGTGACACTTTGCTCATGCGCGCAACTCCAACATTGCGCAGCTCCCAGACGGAGTAATTTATAGTCCAGCGCCTCCTTTCAACTGCCTGGAGCGCTAAGACTATACTTCCCCCCGCTAGTCAGGTGGTCGCACCACTTGTATAGGGTTTCATCCGATCATCCATCACTTTTCCTGGAAAATACCCACCTTTTATTGTTACTGGCTGCGTCGCGCATTTTATCATCTATAATGCGCCACCATGGTTGGTCCGTTTAGTAATATGCGGTCCGATCCAAGGCATCAGGCTGATAAACTCTCGGTGGTAGTCTCCAAATTCGTCAAGGTAATCGTGCGCACCCTGTTTTATCGCCCTGGTCTTCTTATCGAGAAAATCTATCTTTATCTTGTCCTCAAGCTTCTTGACTTCCGCTTCTAACAGAGCACCTTTCTCCCTTAATCGCACCCTTTCTTTCATATGTTCTTGGAGCCTAAGGTCACCCTATCAGATTTCTTCGTCAGGTCCCAAGTGTTCTGCTTCGTTCAGCTGCCTGACCCCTTCTTCCAAGGTTCCGCGAGGCGTCGTATCTACCAGTGCTGATATGCACGAACTAGGCATTTTATACTCTATGGGGATTACAACGTTTGCTCCATACTCCAGCCTCGGAGGCGCCTGCTCCATCAATTTCTTGCACATGGTTCTGTAAGCCCATAGAATCGTTGGTACGCGCAAGTCCCAATCAGTTCATTGCACATTGTGTACCTTGTTCAGTGCTTTGCATACTTCTTTAAAGGCTTCTGCGTGGATAACCTTATGCGCACTTGGTCTTTCCATACTCCGTGGTTCCAACCAGAGGGGTTGTTCACGCCATTGCCTTGTCCACACCTGCTTACTGACCGTGTCCCCTAACGCGAAGGTTGTGTGCATCCGCGCAGGTTTCGTAACATATGTCTGTATCCATCTGGACAGGTGGGGCACGGATCGTTCCGTCCAGCAATCTTGTTTGTTAATCGCATCGGAGGCTTCCCAAACCTTGTGCGCATCATCCTCCTGCATTGGCACCAGCCCTCAAAGCTTCCTTGGTGCATACCCCACCACCTCGCGGGCGTAGCACACAGTACCCATTTCAAAGCCTCGAAGAGTTGTCATTCTGGGACCTCCCTTTCGAATCTGTTCAGGAAGTCGGCTACCTCGCTTAACCCATCGTACATAGGCAAATCCCTTACCTCAGTTGATACACAGCGCAACGATTTCGTCATCATGTTGCAGTTCAGCGTGGTTACCTCATGTAACCGGTTCTGCCATCGTTCTATCTCCTCGTCAGAATCCGATGTACAGGAGCGCTTTCCCGCTCCCATGAGATTCATCCATCCGCGATTGTATTTACCTAGTCTTGCTCTCACGCGGTTATCTTGTAAATGCAATGCAAGTCATCGTCACTTTCATAGTCGCGCACTGGCTCCGTGTAGCGTGGTCCTTCTACAAGGTCCAAAGGTACAACTACGCACAAAGACTTTTACTCAAAAATCATCTTGTGCTTCTTCAGATTTATCACCCCATTCATATCAGTGGCCTAATCGATTCCTAACAGTGCGGGGTAGGGATTGTTGTCATCAACATTCTCTATCACTTCAAACTCTACTAGCACGCTCGCTCCTTCAATATCCACTATGAACCCCTACAATCTTCCCATAAGTAGGATCTTTTGTTGGTTCGCCATTCGCAGCTAGATAAGAGATCATTGCAGCGTAGGCCTTCCCATGGGCTCCCATGTCTACTTCGGCAGAACATTCGCGTCTGATCCTAGGTCCAGAATCACTTGGTCCATCTCGTATTCTCCAATCTGCGCAGTCAATCTCATCTCCCTTCCTGTCCTCATCGCGTGCTTTCCGCGCATTCGGACTACGCGCGGTTCTCCTGGCGCGGTCCCAGCGCATCTAATTATGAGTTCCTGCAGCCCCTTTATAGCCTTGTTGTCGCACAACAGCTTCATGCATGTTTCCAAGAATGTTGTGAGCATCGATGGGTCCATTTCCGTCTCCGGTCTGGGTTTGTTGCCTGAAGTGGAGGCATCAGCGAAGCTCTCCCTAGCTTCCATGAAGGTTTCCTTAGCGCGCTCCAAATCAAACTCAGGTTCTTTCGTCGGAGCCTTGCGAACCCAAGTACTATCTTCAAGTTGCTTGCCTTTGTCATCCCCTGTCGTAATTCCACTTCGAAGCACAATATTCACATTAGGGTCTTCCTCGCGCGGCTCAGACCTCATCATTTGTAGGTTCTGAATCGGGGGAGGTTGGAGCGCTCCTTTATCGCGCAGCCTCGCTATTAGTGTGGAACAATCCTCCGTCTCATGATCAAGCAATGTACAATACAAGCAAGATGGACGCGTCGGATTCGTACAATCGCGAGCATAATGGGCCGGCCCTCCGTAATTGTAACATATCAGCTGTCCACGACCTCTTCCAGGTCCTCCTCCACCTCGGCCTCGTCTGCGTCCCTGAAATCTGGATCACGTCATCCCTGCGTTCTGGTCAAGGGGTCGTGTTTCGGCCTGAACTCTGTAGGTAGCAGTCTTATCCATCATCA
Organism: Pinus taeda; assembly: GCA_000404065.3. Classification (NCBI taxonomy): domain Eukaryota; kingdom Viridiplantae; phylum Streptophyta; class Pinopsida; order Pinales; family Pinaceae; genus Pinus; species Pinus taeda. The sequence goes on from APFE031399273.1 coordinate 23,031, forward strand.
GCTCATAACTTCTACGGGTGCACTCATCATGTCCCACCGATCTACAGAAATTACAGAACAATTGTTGTGAATTCTGCGTGTACTTCTGCAACAAATGACGGTTGTCCGTAGCATGCTTTCCTCCTATTTGACAAATCGCGCACCACAACGCAAGCGCTACACTAGGTCTTGTTTGTGCCTTCAGTCTCAGTGGCATTGGTCCTCCGCCCGCGAGGTAATTCGCAAACACCGGGCAATGGTCCTTGTCATGTCCCTGACCCTTGCACTTTACGCACCATACCTCATCGCGCACTTCTGGGCGAGCTGTCTTATCTTGTTTCAGACTCTGCATTGCAAGGCACAAGTTTTTCAACTGCGCTTGAATCTGCTAAACTCCCAGGTTGGGATCCTGTATCGGGGTCTCGTGCAGTCGCATCACTATCTCCAAGGCCTCGGCCTGAGTTGTTAGCCTCTGTTATGACAGTGCGTTTCTTAGATGCGGCGTTAACGATGCTACAAACCATTCGCGGCATTGTCCATCCGTCAACGTCATGTTAGCTACGCGAATTGTGCACTTCAGTCCCTGATCCAACTCCCAAGGGGTCTCACCTGATAGCATCGTGATCTCCTTGAACCCTATGATCGACCGCCTCTGACTTCGGCCTGCTAAATTCTTTGTTCAATGCAGTTTGGATATCCGTGATCCTCGCATTCGGATTGTCATTGAAATGCTTAATGTACCAGGTCAACATGCGATCCTGCAGAGCGCTGACCAACGTTGCTTTCTTTATATTGTCATCTGCGACTCCTTACGCTTCCCATACAACTTTTATCACGAACCAAAACTGGTACGGATCTTCATTTCCTACTCACACCAGCAACTTTATCAAGCTTGCCATATTAACTCACAGTGGCGGCGGAGGTGGTATAGGCGAAGATGGGAGTGAAGACAATGAAACTGGCGGTGGTGTGGGTGGGGGTGGTATGTGTGAAATCCTCTGCCTTATCAAATTGATCGCACTTCTTGGTGAGACCTTCGCGAGTTCTTCCTCATCCCCTCGTGAAGGTGAAATCAAGGGGCTAGTTTCTAGTTGTGTACTACCTTCGTTTCTGTAGATTCTCCCACTTCGCGTAGCCCCAAACATCAATTTATTCGCATAATCCGTTTTTCACACAGTAGCATTTTAATCCAAGTGTTCAAAAACTTAACGTACTTACCTCGCGGTCCTTTGAGGAAGCGTCGTTCTGCCTCGCTATAGCTGACCGAAGTATCTACCGCAAACTCAGTGATGAATCCTCCTATAATTCGATCGAGCCAGTGGTCAACAATGAGCGTGATCTTATCCTCCGATGCTTCCAATCTACGCACCAATTCTGGAGTCCACATAATAGGTCTGTCGAGCTTGTACCTTCCTTGGCTATCTGCTAGCTTCACGATCCACTCGTACAACTCAGTAGGGAAAGATGCAAAGAAAATTTCGTGGATCTCTGGGTACAGGTAGCAGTCTAACCACTCTTCTTTTGATAATCGAGGATTCCTATTCTCCTGCACCAGGAACTCGTAAATCTTCCTATCCAACCAATCTTCAATTCCTTTTTTAGTTGGATTCCAGTGATACGACATCAGACATCTCTATGCAAATCCCGGTCTCAGCAACAGAACCATTTGTTGGCTTGTTGGGGCCTGACCCAAGTTTGGAATTAATTAGCTAAACAAACCCCTGTACTACTGGCCCTTTCGGCAACAATCCGCGGACTGAGGTCTCACCCGAAGTAGTATGGGGGGTGTTGGAACCAGGTTTCTGCACCCTTGAGATGTCTGAGGGGTTGAGTCGGTCCAACTGTTAGTCCCTGCGCGCGGGTTGCTTCGCGCACTTCCCTGGCCTTCGCACCCTAATATATTCGCCTTCGCGCAGCCCTAACCAGAGGTTGCAGGGCTTCCGCGTTGCAAGAGCAGCGCTCTACACTATTCCCCTAAGTCACATCCGAGATCTTACTTATCTTCTTACACCAATTAGTTATCTTCGCGTAAATGGATGCCTTATGTTATATTTATTTATACAGCACATTCATATGAGTTCGCGCAGCAAATAGACAGTAAACTTGCAATTCATATCCAATAATGCATAAAATAGGAAAAGATACACAAAAATATGGTAAGACTTATCTTTATTAATACTTCCAACAATTACAGACTCGACCTGCCTTGCGCACTCAGCTGTGGACTACTAGGCCTCTGTGCACTCAACTGCAGAGCCTTCTCCTACTCTACGACCCAAAGAAACGATTTACACTTCGACTCAATCACTTCCTTAGACTCATCATGCTTAGATTCCCTATTTTCTGTTTTCTACTCGCTCTATTTATACGATCCCATGGTCTGCGGACCATGGGAAGATCTTTCAAGTTGACATTACATTACAAACACAAGGACAGACAACCCTGTGACTCTATTATGACTTCACGCTCCGCACCCACAAATCGTGGAGTCTTTACAATGGACTTCGTCAAAACTTGGGCTTTAAGCCCCAAAACATGCCTTGGGGGGGATTCCACGCCCAACAAGGACCCGTATATAATACCTACGAAAGCACACATAATGAATTACAATCCTCTACCTTTGAATTGGTCTTAATTAAGTCATCGTTCCTTTTTTGTTTCCGACTATGAAGTAAGGTAAGTGCACAACCCATATCCCATCCACTGCAATCACACCTACCATCAAGTCTCCACCTTTCAATCAGATATGATGGTCCACTTGATTTAATTTTGGGCATATCATGTATGTCTTTTGGCATTAGAGCTATTATACTTGTCTTACATTGCCTTTTACAATTTACGTGACAACTTCCAAGTCCTTGACTTGGAGACTGGTCATCAAAAGCACATCCTATCGACCTTCAGGTAGGGCTCATTCCGGAATTATTGCTACATTCTGACTTGCAAGAGTCATCTTGATTATGTGAATGTATTGACTTTGAATTATGAAGGCTTTTTGTCAATAAATTTTAGGCCCCATCCCCCTAGATTCTTCGAAATAGTGTATTTGCCAGTTCCACTATTCACATCTTTTGTCTGTGAACAAACTAATCACGCTTATACAACTCCCCACCCTTGTATGGCCCTTGTATAATCTTTACACTATTCACGACACCTTTGTGAATTCTGTCAATCTATGGTTGAATACTAGATTCCTCTACATCGTAGCTCTCCTTGTTGGAACGACTATGTTTTGACCACTCTGTAGCACCATATGGACTATACAGTCATATCTCTCTTGTCAGCGAACAATTATATCTCGACCTTACTGGATCTGATGACAATTATATCTCTCTTGTCAGGTGGCCTTTTCCTCTCGGCCTAATGACTATTGTCTCTGACAACTAGTTTTACTTTCCACACACATCCCTGTCACCATCTTAGAGACAGCTATAAGCTTCTTCGACAACCCTCCACTTCCTCACTTACACGGCCTATCAAAGTTGGCTTGCCCTACTACTGTCACCTACTATTTTGGTTGTCATCTTGACTAGCGACTGAAAGCTAGACTTGTGTCCCAGTCGACCTCTACCTCTTCTATTGCCAATTCGACCTCCGTGATTACCACAGCCCATGTCATCTCGACTCACCACATTCCCCGTGGTGCTTGATCCATGATAGATTTGTAACAACTAGGTCGTGGCTTGCTTGTCGACCACTTTTTTTTTTTAATTTCACTCAATTGTCCAACCACTAGCCCACACATTGCAGAAATTAATCTCTCTTATGCGTTGAATTCTCAACATGCAAACTAAGAATTCTGTGTTGTACAGTCGTTGGTCGAACATAGACCCCTGCAATCACTAAATGAAACTAGCGCCTGCTAATTTGGAGATTGATTTCTCAGAGTTTCAACTATGATTCCTTGTTAATTTTAGAACCCAACAACCTGAAAAATAATTCCTAACAAATTCATCACAGGTCTACAAAATAAAAGCACAACTAGGGTCTTAGCATAAACAAAAAAATATTCAATAGAAGCACAACCAATCTCAATGACACATTACAAAAGTTTTTTGCCCAATCAAATCAATTCTTCATTAATGATTCAAAACCTACTAAGACTCTCTTACTAGGAAAATGACGCACTGAGA
>APFE031399288.1:5965-20859 GCA_000404065.3 Pinus taeda
GAGGAGATTTGAGCTAGTGATTGATTCAGATCTGAGCTAGTTTGTGTGTAACAGGTGGAGATAGTGTTGAGTACTTGTGAGGAGTATTGTACTATGTATTGTTACATGTTCTCAATCAATATAATATGCAGATAGTTGGGGGTTTTTACCTTTATACTTTCCCCGGGTACATACTGTGTTAATATGTGTGATTAATGCTTCAATGTGCGCATGCAGATTGATGTTTTAATTTCGTAAATTGATGATCAACGTAGAAGAGGTTATGTATTATGCATGTATTCCGCAATTAGTGTATAATCAGGATAATCTCTATGAATAAGTGTCATATTATTAAAAATTTCTACATCTTACAGGGAAAGAATAAATCCATATCAGCTAGGATGGTGATAGCTATGCAGGCCAAACATAGTCGCAAGAAAGGATGTGTGTTATTTTCATGCATATTTATAGCGACAAAGGTAAGGAAGTTAAGGATGCAGATGTTTTGATCAGGTACCTAGTTCTATATCAGTTTCAAGATATATTTCCTGCAAATATTTAAGAGTTTCCACCTCACAGGGAAGTAGACTTTTCTATTGAGTTGGTACCAAGGGAAACATCAACATCAAAAGCACCTTACAAGATGAGCACACCTGAGTTGGTAGATTCAAAGTTGTAGCTGAAAGAGATGTTTGACAAGGGATACATTAGGCCACATTTAACACCTTGGAGTACACCAGTATTGTTTGTGAAGAAGAAGGATGGTACTCTCAGATTATGCATTGACTACAGGTAGTTGAACAAAGTGACCATCAAGAACAAGTATACGTTATCAAGGATTGATGACTTGTTTAATCAGCTGAAGGGATCCGTAGTGTTCACGAAGATTAATCTGAGATCTAGATGTCATCGGGTATGCATTAAAGAGGAGGACATTTATAAGACAACTTTTAGACGAGGTATGGGAATTATGAGTTTGTTGTAGTTCCATTTGGTTTGACTAATGTTCTAGTTATCTTTATGTGTTTGATGAATAGTGTGTTGCATTCTTATTTGGACAAGTTTGTTATTATGTTCATTGATGATTTATTGGTATATTCTAAAAATGAGGAAGAGCATTTTGAGAATTTGGAAGCAGTGTTGAGGTTGTTGAGAGAGCATCAATTATATGCTAAGCTCAACAAGTGCATTTTATTCCAGGCTGAGGTACATTACTTGGGACATGTTGTCTCCAAGGAGAGAATAGTAGTGGATCTAGAGAAGATAAGAGCTTTCATGGAGTGGGTAGCTCCTAGGAATGTAGACAAGGTGAGTTCTTTCATGGGGTTAGTAGGTTATTATAGGAGGTTCATCAAGGACTTTTTGTAGATTGTTTATCCTATCACATCATTGCAGAGGAAATGTAAGAAGTTTGAGTGGACAAAGGAGTCTGTGGCCCATTTTGAGTAGCTCAAGAAGTTGTTGACACATGAACTAGTGTTAAAGATTGCAGAGTCAGACAAAGGGTTTTTAGTATGTACATATGCTTGCAAGAGAGGACTTGGTGGAGTCCTTATGCAGGAAGGACATGTAGTATCCTATGATTCATGGAAACTGAATGAACACGAGCAAAACTATCTGATGCATGATCTTGAGCTAGTGGTGATCATACATACATTGAAGATGTGGAGGCACTATCTTCTTGGCAGGAGATTTGTATTGATGAGTGATCTCAGTGGGTTAAGATAATTGTTTGACAAACCGAATCTAAATGCCAGGAAAGCTATATGGTTGGCCATGATTAGTGATTTTGAATTCGAGATCAAGTACATAAAAGGAAAGGAGAATAGGGTCGAAGATTCTCTTAGTAGGAGGATAGCGGTAAATCATATAACAACTATGAGTTCCTATGGGACAGATCTACAAGATAGGATCTTGCAAGCATGTCAGCAGGATGTCAAGTATATGGATATTATGCATAGGTTACAAAAGATTATAGGTAAAGGTAGTGGTACAGGTACAATTATAGGTATAAGTGCAGGTGCACAAGGTGTGGACTATTGTCTCACAATAGATGGATTGACCAGGTTTAGAGACAGGACATATGTGCCAAATATCAGTGAGCTCAAGAATGTGATCTTGAGGGATTTTCATTTGAAACCATATTCCGGTCGCTTAGGATATCAAAAGATGTTGAATGTAGTGAAGAAGTTTTATTATTGGCCAAATTTGAAGAAGGATGTAGCAGAGTTTATGGCTAGGTGTTTAGATTGTCAGCAGGTAAAGGCAAAGTGTAAGCATCAAGGTGGACTACTACACTTGATTGAGATTCCAGATCAGAAATGGGAGTTCAAGTCCATGGACTTTATCACAAGATTGCTAAGGACAGTGAGACAACACGATTCCATCATGCTTGTTGTCGACAGGTTGACAAAGCTTGTGCACTTCATTCTAGTGAAGTCTACATTCTTGTCTAGAGATGTAACACAGGTTTAAATAGAGATGTAGTTAGATTGCATGGTGTTTCAAAGAATATTGTGTCAAACATGGATGCGAAATTCACTTCCAAGTTTTGGAAGGAGTTGTTTATAGGTTTAGGCATAGGGTTGGCCTTCAGTACAACTTATCATCTGCAGATAGATGGACAAAATGAGAGGGTCAATAGGATATTGGAGGACATTATGAGGATGTACGTGATGCATCAGCAGTGAAAGTGGTTAGAGTATCTTCAACTGGTAGAGTTTGCTTACAAAAATGGGTATCAGGAATCCTTGAGGATGAGTTCGTTTGAGGCATTGTATGGGCGGAGTTGTAATACTCCCATTATTTGGAGTGATACGGTTAAAAAGGTGTTGATTGGACGAGACATGTTGGCTAGAATGGAACAGGAAACGTAGGTAATCAAAAATAATTTGAAAGCAACATAGGATAGGTAGAAGAGCTATGAAGATCAGAATAGGTTGTTCAAGGAGTTCTAGGTTGGGGAACATGTGTACTTGTGCATCAAACCAAAGAAGAGCTCCTTGCGGATTTGATCATGTGCCAAGATGAAACCTTTCAGGATTACCGAGAGGATTGGGCTAGTAGCCTATCGACTTACACTATCTTCGACAGTAAAATTTCATGATGTTTTCCATGTGTCATTACTTAAGAAGTATGTTAAAGATGTTGATTATTTGATTGACTGGTCTGTATTACAGGTGGAGCCAGATGGAGAATTCCCGTCAGGGCCTCAGTGTATATTGTAGAGAAAGGTGCTCATGCTCCGGAACCAAGCAATCAAGAAGGTTAAATTGTAGTGGAAGAACTCTAGTCCTGATGAAGCTACATGGGAGATGGTGGATTAGATGTGGGCTATGTATCCTTCATTATTTGTTGGTTAAGGCAAAGCAATTTTGGAATGATGTTGGTATGTGTTTTGGCATATGTTTTGGTGTGATGTTTTGATATATGTACATTTATATATGGATGTAAATACTGCCATGAGATATGTTATAAATCTCTAATAAGCAGTATGGGTGTCATGTCATTATAGTTTTCATGTTGTCATGTTGGTTTTCTTCTAAGAAGGGTGATCATTGTAAATACTACATTGAGCTATGTTATAAAGCTCCATGGGTAGTATGTTTTCTTTTCAACGATTTTGTTGAGGTATAGATGTGGTTGAACACCTAGGATGGTGCCCCCAAGGTGGAGGGTTTTGTAACAACCTTGATGAAAGTTCCATGTAATAAAAGTTAATAAAGGAAAACTAATAACAATGGTAGATGGGGCACTTATTCCAAGCTTAATGTTGGGCAAAACATCATAGTGGGTGTTCATTTGCTTTATTATGGCTAAGGAAATTGTCAAAGGCAATGGCTAAGGAATTTGGAAAGGAAAAATGACATTTTTGGCACATTTATTTATGAAAATAATGGAAATTAGGAGAAAATGAAGGTGAAAGGTCACAGATTGCATGTGAGGAGGAAAATGAAGGAAAATAATGGAAAATGATGAAAATAGAGGCCTAATTGATAAAAAGGCTTATGAGGATCAGCTGGTACATTTTGTTAGTTTAATTTTGGAGCTCTATCATTATTATTTCTCTCTCTCTCACTCACTCTTGGACATAGAGTTTTCTTGGAGCACTTTGGCATTCGATCAAGAAAGGAAAAGAATGAAAGAGGAAGGAAGGAGAAAATGAGGAAGAGCAAGATCAAGCAGCTACAATAGGATTCTTTGTAGGTATTGATTTGCATGTGTGATTTGCTTACTAGATTTGGCATGCATGGTATTGCATTTGGTTCTTTACTCTTATGGCATGGGTTTTTCCAGGTGTGACAATGTTTACAGCCTAGCCTTTCCATTTTCCGATAGCCATGGTGTGATGGGGTTCTCATGTTTTGGTTGAGCTAGATAGTCAAATGGATTCAAAGTCGATTGAGGTGGATCTCTGAATAATAGAACACATGGCCTAGTAATCCCTAAACCATACTGTGGGTTGTGGTAAAGTCATAGTTTGTGTTGCCTCAATGGACCTAGGAATCCTCGGTTGGTTAATGGCGGGATATATGGTAAAGCCTAGAGGGTGGAGTCTTGGTTTAGGGCCTAGTGATCCCTAAATCAGACTGTGGATTGCGGTAAAGCCTATTAGACTAAGAGACAGGAAAAATTGTCACGTGTGTAGGCGGAGAAATTTGGTGGCATCAATGCTTGTTTTCGCTTAGTGATCTAGTGGAGATCATGATAAACCCTGTTATTACATGTTTATTGTGTTGGCCTAGTGATCCAGTGTGCATTGTGGTAAATCTTGGTTTCTATTGATGAGGGTGAGGTGGTTTAGCCTCGGGATGCCCTGGTTGGTTCTTTTGGTTTGAGTCCCACATTCATGCTTGGAATATGACATGGGGGTGAATGTTTGAAGAGAGAATTGGCTCAACCATTCTATGGTTGGGTGGAACTTTCTAGTCCCATCTCGGGTTGGATTTTTCATTCATTAATAAGAGGTTTTTTCCTTGACATATTATGTGTAAATGTATTGGTTTATATGTGGATTCTATGTCTTATGTATCCTTGATATTTATGATGTTATTATGCTGGTTATAAGCATATTTTATGATAGTGATGATGTATGGCTCTCCTCATGTTTTTATTTGTAAATGAATGAATAATGTATTTATGACCTAATAGATGATAATGCACCTAACAATATAAGGGAACAATTCTTCTTAGCGATTCTCAAATAAGTATGAGACCCCTATGTTGAGATCTATTATTTACACCTATATATTACATATTTGTGACATGTTTGATGAAATGTCTATCATGGTTAGTAGGGGTCCAATCTACACCTTGTCCTTGTTTTTGAAAATGCATCATTGTTATATTTTGTAAATTCATTTCCAAAAGTGCCATTGAGTTCTGGGTAGTGACCTGCGCTTTGGGCCAGAAAAAGTGGATCAAATCCCGGAGATGTAGGCACAACACTGGGGACAAAAATCCCTATATGCATGCATACCCATGTTGTGGGAGCGTTGAGAGCCTCCTGGATACATGCTTTCCCATATCAAGGGAGCGTCCATGTATTTAGTGGTTTAAAAATGCAGTTAGTCTCAAGGACTGGTTAGCTAAGTGGTTGGGTTAGCTCCTGGGAGTCTTGATTCTGATGTGGAGGGTCTGTGTGGTATGTTTCTGTCGATTCCACTTCCTTGAGATCTCCTAGGACATTGAATCTCATTATAGTGGCCTCTCAACACATATTTACTCCATTTGGTCAGCTACTTGGGTAGATGTGGGATGAGGGTGTTACAAGATACCTATATTTGCAATTCACTCATGACGAGACTACATCAGCCCAAAGAAACCTCCTAGCCTAAGATGATGCATTTTGATTGATGGACTGAGTTGGAATTGGGTAGTAGGGTGTAAAGGGGGGCTTAGTGACTGCACATTATGAAGTTCGAACAATCAAGGCTGAGGCTTGAGACCTGAGACTGTAAGATGCACATTTCAAGCTGGGTTGAGGGAAAGTTTTGTTCAATTTTGGCTGCTAGTGGGACAGGTTAAATGGATGGTCACTTTGGGAGAATTCTATGCAGTTTTGAGAGGTGAGGGAGTTTAGTCCACTTTGAGATTGCATAGTTCAGAGGCTTAAAGAGAGAGTTTGGGGCTTGCGCTTATGCAATGTATAGTTAAGGCCAGGTTGTCTGAGAGTATTGCACAATTTTGGAGGTGAAGGCTAGGTCTTGGGTTCAGGAATTACGCAGTTCAGTAGTCTTGGGAAGAAAGAACTAGGGATTGTGCAAAATTAAAGGTCAAGTTCATAGCTAGAGGATTGGAATTGTGAAATTTGTGGTCCAAGAAAGCCAAGTGAGGTCAAGTTGCTGGGTTAGGAAGCCTGTTTAGAAATGGTTAAGTGTTAGACCAGTGAGATTGATGTGTGAAGTGATGAAGCTTTAGCTGTGAGCTAACACTTAGAATACTTGATGACTCAACAACATAGATCAACCATGACCTATAAAAAATACATTTTTCTGAGTGTAACTGCTCTATGACCATTTACAACAAGTGTGATACCACAGATACACTTTACGACGACCGTGACGACACTTGTGTGACAATGCTCAAAACTTTGTGAATGAGTGAAATAGGTGTTTATATGGTTAGGAAAACTCATTAACACAAAGATGGACCCTTGAAACCACAAAAATGATATTTTACACTTGATGCAACAACCCACATGCGAAAAGATGACATTTTTCCTAAGTAACAAACAAGACCAAAACACTTCAAAAAGATACATGAAATGAGTCCCAATGTTTGTGAGAACAATGTACAAGACCAAGGAAGGCTCTGAAATTGAGCATAGGCCAAAATTTTGGAGGGTGTTACAATCGCTACAACACCACAATGCACATAAGTACAAGTAAGTACATTTATCTATATATCTTTAATGATTGGAAACTGGGGGAGGGACTTAAACTCTCCACCTAACCATAGGCCAATTGCACTGCAATATTTCTTGCAGTTGGCTACCTCTGAGCCGTATTAAGAGTCTGAGGAGTTAAGTGCTCAAGGCATATTCACACCAGTCTAGTTAAACAAATCATATGGGAATCTAGAGCACACAATACCTCCACCTAACATCTAGGAGTCCAAAGCACACAATGTCTCCACCCAATCAAACACTTTAGGTAATCCATAGTACATAATGCTCCACGCAAAAATCACTACAATATTCCAAATCCCTTGACATCTCCACCCAATTCACTCTACATAAATCCAGTGATCCAGGTGGCTCTAGAGACACACACAGGACAAAGAGGAGTCAGGGAAGCTCAAAAATCAAAATGTTTGGATTATGCTCAAACTAGGGCTAGAGAATAGATCTCATCATCCTAATCATGGTGGTGTGAACAGTTCATCAATCCGAGTCTAGATGAGAAAGTTAGAAGCATTCAAAGTTGGGTTGACTTTTTGCTCACTTGGCAGGGTTAAGGAGGCCACAATTTGGACAGAACCCGGCCACCAGATTCCAACCAACCTAGGCTAGATTTCGGGTGAATTTGTAGCTCGGTTAAAATTTTAGAATTTCAAAAAAGGTCTTCTTATGTTTAAAAATTAAAAAAAATATATAAAAAAAAGGAGGTGGTGGGCCACCACCCCCACCACCCCACGCCTCTCCACTCTCCATATCAATGACGTAACATAACACATTGCCACTTTATGTGAGGCCGGCGGGGATTGAACCTGCCCGGCCCATGTGGGTCGGCCCCCACCGTGTGGCCTCATGTGATACGTACCACCTCCCTATGCCAAATAAATGTGCCAACCCAAGAACCCTCATATAACACAACCTCTGCCCAAAAAATTTAATGGGCACTCTAAAACTTATAACTGCACACTATTTAAAAAAATATTGCTACGTGTTAATTTTGGTTCTGCGAGGGTTCGAACCCAGAACCACCTCCAACAAAATGCGTCAGACTTAGCCACTGGCCCAATGAATTTTTCTTTGTAACTTCCGCCTCGAATTTTACATAAACCTTCATGGAGGAGCAGAGGGGAGGGGCACAAAAACTGAGAGGAGTGTTCACGTAGTTTGAGGCATGAAGGAACTAGGAGCAGGCATGGATTTCGAGACAGAGGAGGCAAAATATGTAAAAATTATTTTTGTCGGAATATAGTCAAGTTTATAGTCGTTTTTCATGGTTTTCCATAGGGATCGCAATGGCGAGGTCAGAGTTTCCCTTTGAGTTGCAGATTTCCAGTCCACGTATGGAGCGGAATCTTTGAGGAATCTAGGGGAATCTAAAAGATTCCTTGAGCCCCAGATTCTCAACTTCTCAGAATTCAAAAATTGAATAGTTGATTTTGCACTATTCGACGTCACAAATCTGATGGTGCACTCAGATTTCCAATTTTCTCATTTCATTTTCCAGCCACTTTTCTAAGTGGAGTGCAGGTGTCGACATTCATGTGTGAGCAACCATTTCCATGTGATTGATGTCGTGAGATTGATGGCACGATAGCTTTAGCAATTTGACATCCGCTTCTTCAGATGGCCCTTGGTTGTGAGGTATATGCCGTGTTCGTGTACTTCTTTTGCTATTGTGATGCATAGGTCCTTGATTGATGTTTGATGTGGGATCCTATTTCTTACTCGTTTTTATGATTCCTACTTGATGTGATGTGGAATTGCCTATGTGATGTACTTGTCGTCATGATTCGTCATGTTATGTTTTGAGATCCCTTTGTTGTATGTTGATGGGATACTCATATTTTCATCATGTGTGTTTGCATTGAGATCCCTTTCATGCCATGTTGGTGGGATGCTCATCATGCATGAGTTTGTGTCATACTGATAGGAGTCTTTGATTGAGAGTTCCTGTTGTGGAACATCTCTTGACACCACTCCTGCGTGAGGGCATTTTCCTTGTATGATAGTGACATCACCTCTATGTACATCATCACTATTGACAACACTTAATGCAGCAACCTACACCATCTTGACACTGGGGCCTGGAGACGTAGTCCATCCTGGACGAACTCTATTATCAACGGATTATGTTTTCATGTGCTGATGGTTGTCTTGTTCCTCTTCTTTACAACATGCAGATGTATTCATTAATGTTATTTTAAAAATCCAATTTAGCACATCACGAAAGTAAAAGGTCTTGGAAGGGTCCTACGTCACACCCGAACCCAGATCAAGTCATATCAGAGCGGTCTTTGTGTTGATGCGAATAGCAAGTGTGAACAATGGAATGTGCAATGATAGAGGATCAAAAAGCGATGTACGAGACCATGCTCAAAATTTCCAAAAGGGTAGAGATAATGTATGAAACTCTATAGAAAGATATAGAGGAAAAGGAGTGATTGTAGCTTCAATTGTGAGCCATGGAAGAGGCCCTGGAAGAACTGAAGCACAACAAACGTAATCTTCAAATAGAGAACGTTGAATTGAAGATGCGTCTACATGAAGAGAAGGAGGAGAAACATAGTTTTCTACAACAGCTGAAAGCAAAGGACGAGGCCTTGGGAAAGCTACAGCGTAACCCATGTGAGGTAAAAAGTAGTTCTCCATCTTCATGTATGTTTCCTGATGATGATTTCTCTATTTTTGAAAATCATACCACAGGAATTGGCTCCAAACTATTGAAGAAAATGGGGTATGAAGGAAAAGGCTTGGGCGTTAATGGCCAAGGCATTGTCAACCCCATCAAAGTAGAAGAATTACCCTGTCAGGTAGGACTTGGGTATGTCAGAAAGGAAGTTGGGGAATGTGCCAAGACAGCTAGAAAATCACCAACAATAGATGATGAGAAGCCATCAACAGTTCTTTCCAAATCGAAAAAGGAGGTAGAAGATGTTGATTTCCTTTCAGTTTCGTCGTCACATAGTATGATTTATGTTGGAGATTTGGAGATCCCAATTATAGGGACAAACATGACGCTCCTTACTAGGACGAGGCATGAGGACAAAGAAAAACTTGGTGATAATAACCAATGCATAACTCAACCATTGGAGGTTGTGCAAAGACCTCAATTTGCAGGCATGGGATGCACCAATAGAGAATGCTCAAAGGGGTCATATTCTTTCGAGACATTGTTGAAATCATCGAGGAAAGTGAATGATGGGAACACATCCCATCATCCCATGGCAATTTCCATCGTAGGGAAAGAGCTAAGGCAAGCTCTCATCGCCATACTTACACCAGAGACAACAAGGAATGGTATAACCACTCTCGAAATTCTAATGTTCATTTCAATTATGATCATGTTGATAATAATGGATGTAAAGCATGGCATCGAAAGACATGTACCTTTTGTGGATTACATAACCATACATTTTCTAAGTGTTGGAAAAGAATGGCAGCACACAAAAGGATGAGGCATGAAAGACCCTATCAACAGTAGGTTAAATAGATCTGGAGAAAGAAGATGTATTGCAGTCATTGCGATAGAAGTGGCCATCAAAGAGCCACTTGTTGGCGGCTCCATCCAAAGAAATGCCTTAAATACAAAGTGTTAGTGCATGAACCAGGTGAAACGATTGATCGACAAGCAAGACCATCACAGGGTGATGACCCGTTCACCTTGATAAGTGAAAAATCGTTTCTCGACATGTTAGCATTTCATGGTCGTACTTTTGTAAATCATTTATTGCATTTTAAATGTAAAAGTGATGATGTGTTTTCCATCACTTGTTCAGCAACAATGATGTCTGGTCTTATTTTGTGTTGCATGATAAACTATGAAAGTGATGTTGTGTTTCCATCACTTTTCAAAACAATAGTGTTTGGCCTTATGTTTGTAAATCATGCGTTGCAGTGATGATGTGTTTTCCATCACTTGTTGAAGCAACAATGATATGTTGGCCTTGTTTTCATAGCTAGAGTATTGTGTCCATCTTGTTGTCAAACTTGACCACCAAGTATGTGTTATAAACTCATGGCAAGTTTGGGACACTTGGGTCATTAGTTGGTCAGTTAAGACAAGCATGTAATTTCAAAACAATGTACTATAGGTTGCAGAGGTAGTAGGTGTCGGCTCGTTGCTTAAGGCTCCGAAGAACAAAGGTGAAGGAGATGGAAGCGAGACCTTTTCATGACACTTGTGATGTAGAAAAGTTGTATATTGTTTCATGCTTTTGGAGGACCAAAATCTCCTTAGTGGGGAGGATTGATTCAGGTGGCTCTAGAGACACAAAGGACAAAGAGGACTCAGGGAAGCTCAAAAATAAAATGTTTGGATTATGCTCAAACCAGGGCTAGAGTGTAGATCTTGTCATCCTGATTGCGATGGTGTGAACAGTTTGTCAATCCGAGTCTGGATGAGAAAGTTAGAAGCAATCAAAGCTGGGTTGACTTTTTGCTCACTGGATAGGCTTAAGGAAGCCACAATTTGGACAATACTCGACCACCAGATTCCGAGGGAATTTGTGGCCCAGTTAAAATGACTCCTACAGTCAAAATTTTGGAATTTCAAAAAAGGTCTTCTTATGTTTAAAAATTAAAAAATATATATAAAAAAATGAGGTGCTAGGCCACCACTCCCACCACCCCATGCCTCTCCACTCTCCATCTCAATGACATAACATAACACAACGCCATTTTATGTGAGGCTAGCGGGGATCGAACCCGCCCGTCCCATGTGGGCTAGCCCCCACCAGGAAACCCCATGTGATATGTACCACCTCCCTGCGCCAAATAAATGTGCCAACCCATGAACCCTCATAGAAAGCAACCTCTGCCCAAAAAATTTAATGTGCACTCCAAAACTGCTAACGACACACTATTTAAAAATTATTGTTACGTGTTAATTTTGGTTCCACATGGATTTGAACTCGGAACAACCTCAACAAAATGCACCAGATTCAGCCACTGGCCCAACAAATTTTTCTTTGTAACTTTCGCCTCGAATTTTACGTAAACCTTCATGGAGAAGCAGAGGGGAGGGGCACGAAAACCGAGAGGAGTGCACACATAGTTCAAGGAATGAAGGAACCAGGAGCAAGTACGGATTTTGAGACAGAGGAGGCAAAATATTCTTTGATGCCCAAAGATTCTCCGAGGAGGTAAAAATTATTTTTGTCGGAATATAGTCAAGTTTACAGTTGTTTTTCATGGTTTTCGGTAAGGATCGCAATGGTGAGGTTAGATTTTCCCTTTGAGTTGTATATTTCTAGTGCACCCATGGAGTAGAATCTTTGAGGAATCCAAGGGGAATCTAAAAGATTCCTTGAGCCCCAGATTCTCAAGTTCTCATAATTCAGAAATTGAACAGTCGATTTTGCACTATTCGACACCACAAATCTAATGGTGCACTTAGATTTATCTTTTGCTAATTTCATTTTCCAGCCACTTTTCTAAGTGGAGTGTAGGTGTCGACATTCATGTGTGAGCAGCCATTTCCATGTGATTGATGCCGTGAGATTGATGGCATGAATAGCTTCAGCAGTTTGAAATCCGCTTATTTAGATGGCCCTTGGTTGTGAAGTATATGCAGTGTTCATGTACTTCTTTTGCTATGCATTGTGCTACACAGGTCCTTGATTAATGTTTGATGTGGGATCCTATTTCTTACTCGGTTTTATGATTCTTGCTTGATGTGACGCGGAATCTCCTATGTGATGTACTTGTCGTCATGATTTGTCATGTTATGTTTTGAGATCCCTTTGTTGTATGTTGATGGGATACTCATATTGTCGTCATGTGTGTTTGCATTGAGATCCCTTTTATGCCATGTTGGCGAGATGCTCATCATCCATGAGTTTTTGTCATATTGATAGGAGTCTTTGACTGAGAGTTCCTATAGTATAAAGCCTCAAAAGGACTCATCTTCAGTGACTCTTGATACCCATTGTTGTAGGAAAACTCAACTAAGGGTAGGAAATCTTCCCACCTCTTTGGTTGATGCATGACATACATCCTTAGCATTTTTGTTAGGTCCCTATACTACTAGTGTAACCCCTTATTATTATTAGTACAACCCCCTTATTATATTGGTGTGCCCATGTAGTCCCCATATTCTTATTATTATGTCCCATAGAAGCCCACTATTATTATTATTGTGCCCTTACATTATTATTGTTATGTCAGCTCTGATTATATTATGACCACTTAGACTCCTATATAAAAAGGAGGTCTTGCCATTTGTATCATCCAAGAATTGTTCATTTGTGTAATGTAAAGGAGCTTCCCCCTCAAAGAGGCTAAATTCTAAAGCGTTGATCTATATTTTCTATCTTTTTGTGAGCTGGTTTCATAACATTTGGTATTAGAGCTTTGGATTCTAGGGTTTTGCTGGTCCAAACAGGTCATCGTGGGATTTTCACTATAAAAAAATTTTCTGCGATGTTTCAAAAGCTAAAAAAAAAAAAACCCATTTCCGCTGAAATTTTTCTGAAGTTCAGGTTTGAATTTCAGAGCTTGTATCGCCATGTTTTTGGAGATATAATCTAAGGAAGTTAGGTTTTTTGTAGACTCCTAAATTACATTCCAAACAGGTGACCTAGGGAAAATAATCATAACTTTTCTTTTAAGCATTAGATTTAAATTTCATAATAATTTTTAGAAAGAGGATGACCTTTAGTTTGTTGTATATCAGTTTCAGGTACTAAGGTCAAAACATGACACGTGGAACTTCATACAAATTTGTTCTACTGAACTAGTCTATAATCAGGTCACCATGGGAGATTTCGCATAACTCTTCCTTGGAGAATCCAATCTTGATCAGACTTGTTGGGTTAGAAAGAGGACACAAAGGGATACTATAGGACATGATTTCATATATTCGAGATTCGCAGTTACATAGATACAATATATTCAATATCGAGCTGTTACAAAGTGAAAAAAAGTGTATAGTTTTTTTTTTTTTAATTTTCTATGAGATTGGTTTGAAAAATTAGTTTGAAGGAATTCAAAAGGAATAGTGAAGAATTATTAGCATTAATTGATTCCCCAAATAAAGAAAATGGAAACACCTAGTAAGTAACCTGAAAGCTTTAGCATGACTCGTGAAGAAGAGGAAGAAATGCAACATGATATATCAAAATTACAAGACCAAGTACAACAAATTTCACTCTCACAAAAGGTAATAGAAGCCAAGATGAATGGCGTGGAAGCTAATATGAATGGTGTGCAAGTTAATATGGATGACATGGAAGCTAAGATGAGTGGCATGGAAGCTAAGATGAATGGCATGGACGCTAAGATGAATGGCATGGATGATAAAACGGAAGAATTAAAGATAAATTTGAATAAGTTGCTACAAGAAATGGTTACTAATGGTGAAAGGGTAGTAAAGGAAACTCGTAATGAGAACATAAGAAATGTTAATCATGATTTCATAGACTCTAATGTTGTATTGAAGACCCACCATGTTCTGAAAATCAATATGAGGAAGTTTGATGGCAAGGATCCCAGAACATGGATACTATAGATGGAGCAATATTTCGATATCCATAATGTGCAAAACACACAAAAGGTACCTATTGCAACTTTATATTTGGAACCAAATCAGTTTGTATGGTATCGATGGCTTTGCTCTCACAAACAAATTGTCACTTGGGCAATTTTTACGGAAGAAATGATAGCACATTATGAGGATACAAAAAGCAACACCTTTTTTAGCTAATTGACAAATCTAAATCAAAAGGGTTCAATGATGGAGCACATTAAGGACTTCCAAAAATTGAACATAAGGGTAAAAGGTATTCCAGAGGAGCATAGGATTTATGTGTTCATAGGAACTTTAAAGGATAATATCCAACATGAGGTTTGCCTTTGATAACCTGATTCATTGGAGAAGGCATTCAAGTTAGCAAGAAAAATGGATAACAAAATTACGGAAACCAGGAAGCCTACCACTCACAACTATAAAGATGGAAGTGTTGTTGCCCCTAGCCTTCCACAACCTACAAGGTTGACACCACAACAATTGGAAGAAAAA
>APFE031399288.1:31317-63002 GCA_000404065.3 Pinus taeda
TAGTAAATGGATCGGCTAGTACAAGAGAAAAAGGGGGTTGTAGCTCCCGTACTGGTATAAGGCTGCACCAGTACAGAATATTGTAAAAGGATTTTCTTATTAAGAAGAAGATTGAGATGACTTGCAGCAGGTGGTTTTCTCCCGCATTGGGTTTCCACCTTATATCATGGTGTTCATGTGTGTGCCTTATGTGTGATGATCTATTCTATGTTACTGCATCTGTTAACTGATAATATGGTTGATAATGTTCTAATGCACTCATTGAAGATCAATTAACTTAATCATAAGAAGTTGTGGAAGTAGCATATATGAATCTGGTTATGGAAATGAAAATTTTTTATTAATGTGATAATACTGATTCACCCCCCCCCCCTCTCAGTATTATTTCCAACATACATTCCGCAAAAAACATTTAGAACTCATGAGGGTCATTATGAATTTTTGGTCATGCCTTTTGGCCTTTTTTTTCCCGTGGAAAAAGTCGTAATTTCTATTGATTTAAAGAAATTACATTTTGTAGATGCTGATGCATATGCATATGGAGGCAGTTGCTTAATGAGTTCATATAATTATGATCCAAAAGAAAGTTGTTATGTCTCCACGCAGGGAGTCTGCTATATAGTATCTGTGTCTATATCTGCTTGCTAACATAGTGTGAGCAAGATCAATATTATATCCATCTCTTCGCAGAGAGAAAATGACTTAAAGTATCATGATCTAGCTTGTGCCAGTATCAAAAAGAGTAAATATGTGCAATATATACAAGGATAATCAAAATATATATGGGGCTTATAGCCCGTTAACTCTAAGATCATCAAAAGGTCTATGGTAGTGCTGGTAGAAGACCCCATCAATCTCCTCCTGAATCAACCAGTCGATCCCTTATCTAAGCGTTGCCTCTTTGGATAGATGATCTGCCTCTGAGTTAAGTTCCCTGTAAATGTGTCGACAGATGAAGGAGTCAAATGATGTTATCAATATTTTAGCTTCATCTAATATATGCCTCAATGTAAATGCATTGCAGTGTGATGCATCATTCAACCAATTGCATACGATTTTAGAATCACCAAACAGCTGTAGATGTCTGCATTGTTTTTCCAGTGCAAAATGTATAATATGTTTTGCAATGCAGAGTTCAGAAAAATTATTAGTTCCCCTGCCTAAGTTAATATGGATCTTGAAGCAATGATTATCATTAAGGTGAAGGATGGCACCACCCCCACAACTAGCCTCCTGCGCAGAGCCGTCAAAATATGCCCAGGGCTTAGATTTGTTAATGATTTCAGGAATGATGGTGCGAGGAGGGGTGTTGGGGTCATCTTCAGGAAGAAGGTTGAAGTCTGCAATGGTATGGAGTAAGATGGTAGGCCATTGGGGGGATCTGTGGTTGAAGATAGCTTGATTCCAGGCAATCCATAATGACCAACAGACAAGCAGAGGTAAGTTTTTGGATTTGCCATTATGTTTTAGACACCATGTATTCCAGGCATCCATAATATTGTGTCCATTCCCATTATTTAAGGGTGGATAGTGAGCAATGATGGAATTCCAATATTCTTTGGATGTGGGGCAATTTAGAAAAATATGTTCTATCCTTTCTTCATCGTTTCGGCACAGGTGGCACCAGAACGGGCCATGAAACGATCTTTTCATCAAATTAGTCCCTATGGGTATCTTGTCAAAAAGGATGCTCCACATCAGTAATTGAGAGCGGGGGACTGCCTTGAGCTTCCATAGTTGTTTCCAAGTCGAAAGTATATTCTGGGGCTTGTGAGGTTCCATAAGTCTAATATAACCTTGTTCCGGAGAATATACACCGTGTTTGGCAAAAGCACATATGATCTCATATGTTCCTTCAGTGAGACAGATGTGTGCCTGGGTAAGGGCATCCGTATAGTGCTGCCAATCCTGTTACCACTGTACAGGGATGTCCAAATATTGAGTCGTTTTACATGCCTGTTGAAGAAAAGAAGAGTTGATATGGTCACCAATGTGTTTGATGTGGATGATACCCTTGCTATGTAAATGCCTTATTAAGTCTGTTGGTAATCTGTGGGCATTACCACAGCCTACCCATGGATCCAAGCTGATACGCACAGCATTGCCCTCCTTAATATGCCACGTAATACCATCCCATAGTAAGGGTAGTGGAATGATGACTGCTTTCCATATATTGGAGATGTTGTTCCTCATTCCATGCTGCTGTCTAATCCAGTCCATCAGATTCATGTGCCAGATATATTTCATTTGAACTACATGGGACCAGAGACTGTTACTGGTGATAAGCTGCCAGCTGAGCTTGGCCACTAGTGCTTTGGAGAATAGATCCAGCCTCTTGATGCCCCATCCTCCCCATCTCTTGGGTTTTTCTATAGTGTCTCATTTGACCCAGGTGAAAAGCTTTCCCAGTTGATTACCTTTCCAGAAGAATCTGCAGCAAATACTTTGTAGTCTGCTCAATATGCCTTTCGGTATCCAAGCCAGGGTCATCCAATAGACTGGAGTGGCTTCTATCACGGATTTCATGAGGATTAACCTGCCAGCACGAGATAGATATTTATGATACCATACTTGAAGTCTCTTTTCAACTTTCGCAATGAGCCATGTCCAATCCGCTATCCTGTAACCAAGAGGCTTTAATCTAAAGCCCGGGTATTTTATCCCATATGCCAAGTTTAGAGAGATGAATGGAAAACGCTGTAAAGTATATAAAATCTCATGATGGGAGAAGACCACAGAAGTAATCAAGGATTTACTATTATTTATTAACATCCCAGTAGTCTGTTGGAAAATATTGAAGGTGTTCTGGAGGGCCGTGGTGTCCCCAATGCTACCATTTAAGAAAATGAGTATGTCATCAACAAACAATAGGTGAGTGAGGAAAAAATTCTCTAATATATTGATGCCTGTCAGATGATTCCTCTCACGAGCAGATGTAATGGTCCTACTTAATCCTTTCATGATAAGTAAAAAAAGTAAGGTGAGAGTGGACATCCCTGCCTGAGTCCTCTCTCCAAACTGAAGAAAGATGTAGCTTCCCCATTGAGTAACACACTATAAGATACATCAGTTATACAACCCATAATCCATTTAATAAATTCATAAGGAAATCCTAAATGGGTTAGCAAAAGTCTGATATAAAGCCAGTTTACTCTATCAAAGGCCTTTGAGAGGTCTACCTTCAGTATCATACCCTTTTGTTTTTTAATCTGCAAGGTGTGGAGTTCTTGCACAGTGGCAATGGCTTCATGGATCTGCCAGTGATACAGGAAAGCAAACTGTTCAGATGATATGTGTCAAGAGAGAATAGGCTTCAGGCGATTAGCGATTATCTTAGAAATAATCTTGTATAGGCAGTTACAAAGGGAAATGGGGCGGAAATCGTTATAGGAGGAGGGATTATCAGATTTCAGAATAAGGGCAATGAAGGTAGATTTAATGGCCGGGGATATCCTGCCACTCCTTCTGCAATTTTCCACTATCTTGAGTAGATCTTCCCCCAGGATTTCAAAGAATGCAATGTAGAACTCAATGGTCCACCTGTCTGGGCCAGGGCTCTTGTCTTTCTTGAACCATTTTAGTGTTTCCTCTAGCTCTTCCATCGATACTTCCATCAATAGGTCTCCTGTGTCTTCTTGTTGTACGAATCTAGGGAAGTGTTCAGCAACCCGCATGATTTCCATAATATTCGTAGCTCTAGGTGCCTTATAGATGCTCCTGAAATGTTCAATGGCTAATCTAGCCAGATCCCTTTGAGATGATACTAAGTGCCCCTGCTCATCGCTCAATTCCCAATGCCCCTTTTGGCCTTACCAATGCACCTTCTACATTTAAAGGTTTGATGAATTCCATTTTCAAACCCTTCCTTAGAAAATTTGTGTTAGTATTTTTTGATGATATACTATTCTACAACAAGTCTTGGAAGGATCATGTTCAACATGTTGACAAGGTGCTCAAACTATTGGAGGAGAAACAATTATATGTAAAAAGCTCCAAATGTTTCTTTGGGATACAAGAGGTGGAATATCTGGGTCATATTGTATCTCATGAAGGTGTTATGGTATACCCTAGCAAAATTAAAGCCATTAAGGAATGGAAAATCCAGACATCCATAAAGCCTCTACGAGGATTTCTCGGGTTGACAGGGTATTATTGCAAGTTTGTTAAGAATTATGGGAGAATAGCAATACCTCTAATAACATTATTGAAGAAAGATGCATTTTCATGGAATCCAGAAGCAACAAAGGCCTTCAAACATCTTAAAGAGGCAATGTGCCAAGCACCGGCCTTAGCTACGCCAGACTTCACAAAACGTTTATTATGGAATGTGATGCTTCAGGAAATGGAATTGGTGTTGTTTTAATGCAAGATGAAAGACCCATTTCTTTCAAAAGTCGTCCAATCAAAGGAAAGTATTTACAGAAGCTATTTATGAGAAGGAAATGTTGGCAATACTACATGCACTTAAGAAATGACAACCCTACCTAATGGGAAGACACTTCAAGGTAAAAATAGATTATGATAGTCTTAAATACTTTTTAGAACAAATATTGTCTTTAGAAGATCAGAAAAAAAGGGTCACTAAAATGTTGGGTTATGACTTTGAACTCATCTACAAAAAAGGGAAGCAAAATGTTGTTGTAGATGCACTCTCAAGAAAGGATGAGGATGTGGAAGCATTGTTTTGTGTTATTTCTATTATCCAACTAGATTGGATAATGAAGCAAGGGATGAATAGAAGAAGGATGAAGAAGTGTGGCCAATCATTCAAAAGTTGCAAAAGATCCCAGTTCAAACAATATTGC
This sequence comes from Pinus taeda, assembly GCA_000404065.3. NCBI lineage: Eukaryota > Viridiplantae > Streptophyta > Pinopsida > Pinales > Pinaceae > Pinus > Pinus taeda. Next base: position 36,123 of record APFE031399288.1, read on the forward strand.
CAGAACTTGACGAGGAAGGGAAAATCATATTGGAACCTGGAGCAGTCACAGAAACAAGAAACTGACAAATATGAAATCGATCAATTTCAGAGTATCTCCTCAAGTGGAAGAACTTACCCACTGAAGATTCCACATGGGAGGAAAATAATTTTATATAGAAGCATCAAGAACTACTCAAGCATTGAGGACAACACTTTTTGAAAGAGAGGGTCATGTTAGGTCCCTATACTACTAGTGTAACCCCTTATTGTTATTATTATAACCCCCTTATTATATTGTTGTGCCCATGTAGTCCCCATATTGTTATTATTGTGCCCTTACATTATTATTGTTATGTCGACTCTGATTATATGATGACCCCTTAGACTCCTATATATAGAAAGGAGGTATTGTCATTTGTATCATCCAAGAATTGTTCATTTGCATAATGTAAAGGAGGTTGCCCCCTCGAAGAGGCTGAATTATAAGGCGTTGATCTATCTTTTCTATCTTTTTGTGAGCTGTTTCATAACAATTTCTTCTCTAACTTTGTTTACTCGTATTTTTTTGTTCATTTGAGGATGATAGATTGTGCTAAATTCTAGCTAAGTTCCAAAACCATAAAATATTTCTTTCCAAAAATTTGAAGTGAACTTGGCATCCTAATCCAAAATGACCTTCTTGAGTATGCCATGCAATCTAAATATCTCCTTCATGAAAATTTGAGTGATTTCAATTTCCTTGTGGGTGGACTTGACAACTATAAAGTGAGATACCTTGCTTACCTTGTCCATTACCACCATTATAGCATCATGTTGCCTAGATGTTTTTGGAAATCATGTGGTGAAGTCCATAGATATGAATTCCCACTTCCACTCGGGAATGGGGATTGGTTGCAACAATTATGTTGGGTGCTTGCATTCCACTTTAACTTATTAGCATTCCATACACCTAGAAAATTCATTTTTCATGACCATCTGATAGAACATTTTCTTCATAGTTGTTATCATTTTTTTATAACCAAGATAACATAAATAAAGTATTTTTTAAAATCATCCATGATGAGATTCTTTAAGTCACCCATGTAAGGTACATACTTCCTATCCTTGAACTTCAATGTACCATAATCAGTGAGTGAGTAATTCTTGCTTAAAGATCCTTCTAGGTCCTATTACAAGCATTCCTTCACATGCTAGAAATGGTCATCATGAAGCAATTTCTCTTTGATACTTTATTTGATATCAAATTCCAAAGTGCTTATATCTTCCAAATGAGCCACTTGTAGGCTTCTACTAAGTGCATCTGCTACATTTTTCTCTTTGCCCTTATTGTATTTTATTTGAAAGTCAAAATCATTGATTAAGACTATCCATCTAACTTGTCATGAACTTAACTTGGGTTAGTCAAACAAGTATCTCAACCCTCCATGATTTGACATTAAAACAGACTTTCTTCCAAGCAAGTAATGTCTCAACATTTTCAATGCATGTACTATTGCTACAAGCTCCAAGTCATGAGTGACATAATTCCTCTCATACTCATTTAATTTTCTCAATTCAATACAAATCACTTGTCCTTTTTTCACTAGGACTCCATTGAGACCTTCATTATAAGAATATGTGCAAACCATGAAATACTTTTGCAGATCATCTATTCTTAATATAGGTGCATGTGTGAGTAGGTGATTGAGTTATTCAAAGCTAGTTGCACACTCTGATGTCCATTGGAATTTAACTCCTTTCCTCTGCATGGCCATGATTGGATGCCCAATTTTTTAAAAACCTTGAATGAACTTCTAGTAATATCTAGCTAATCCCATGAAAGATCTAACTTCTATAACATTTCATGGAGTAGGCCACCCCATGATGGTCACTACCTTCTCAAGATCCAATAGCACTCCTTCTTTGGAAAAAATATGTCCCAAGTATTGAACTTGTGATTAGAAGAAATAACATTTGTTGTGGTTGTGATCTCTCAACAATTGCAATACCAATTTCAAATTTTCTTCATGATCTTCTTTGGTTTTGGGGTAGATCAACATATCTTATACAAAAACCAATACAAACTTGTACAAATATGGGTTGCGGTCATTGTTCATCAGACACATAAATGTTGTTGGAGCATTTGTGAGCCCAAATGGCACCACCACAAAGTCATAATGTCCATATCTAGTTCTGAAGGCATTCTTCTGGATGTCTTCATCTTTAATCTGAACTTGATGGTAACCAGACCTTAAATATATTTTTGAGAATACCGCATCCCCTGTCATATAATCAAACAAGTCATCAATTTTAGGTAGAGGTTACTTATTCTTTACTGTGGATTTATTTAGTTACATGTAGGCAATGCATAACCACAACATGCCATCCTTCTTCTTTACAAATAGTGTTGATGCTCCCTATGGTGACATGCTAGGTCAAATATACCTTTTTAGCTAAATATTTAGCTCCACTAACTCTAGTGTACTCATGGAATGTGGGGCTTTTGGAATGGGTACTAATCATGGAAAAATAGATATCTCCCTTGGGTGGTAATCCCAGTATTTCCTCCGAAAATACATCATTGAACTATCTTAACACTAGGTGCTCTTCCTTTTTTCCCTTACTATTTTTTATTCACTGGTCACCTAGACCACATACAATGCACACCTTTTCCTACTGCACCTTTTCACTTGCAGTGCTTATACTTTCCTCACTGTAATAGGGTTCTTTATTGCTTGTAGCATCACTTTCTCTCCTTCGTCATTGAAACATTCTAGCAACTTGTTGTAGAGTAAATTTTGGCTTTATGGGACGCTAGTCAGTCCATGCCAGCTAATACATCATATGATCTTGATGGTAATAGGTTTTGATCAGATGACATGGGCATGTCACTTACCATCAATTTGCATTATTTCACCATATATGACACTCGCCTTTTGGTTCTTGTGGATAACTAAACCAACCATGATTTCTCATGGATTCTTTTATGCAAAGCACACTTCTTTGCAACATTTGGGCTAACATAGCTAAAAATTAGGACCCGGTTCAATCAAAATTGAAACAAGTTAGTTAATGACCATACCTTCCATCTCAATCAATGAAGCTTGATCGTAGACCTTCCTATTTTCAAATGCAACATATATTCGTAGCATGTTCTAAGCCACATCATTCATTGTTATTACTTCTTACACATTATACAACCTTGGGCGATTTTGTTGTTGTTCAGGAAAATATTTTTGCAAGTTGTTTTCTCCACATGTCGAACATTGTATGAGCCCTCTTCTGAACCCCTTGACTTCTTCTCTTGGTAGCTTATAGGACCAATCTCTACTAGCAGTATTAGAATTTTTCTAAAACTCACCCTTGGCAGGTGTGGTGAACTTCACATTCCTTCCCCCTGGCTTATGTCCTAAATATTTTTTCCCCTTTTCCTTAAAGATGGTGCTACTTCTTACTTTCCAATTAGTTCAAAACTTGGTTTTATTCTTGGAATATTCATAGCAATATTTAGCATTTTGGATAGTGTCCTCTAGGGTTCTTGGCTCATCAAGTTCAATTCTATCTATGTAAGTTTGTGGTAATACACTAAGGTATCTGTGAATATTTACTTTCTCGTCTCTAATATATGGCACATATTTCAAAAACTCCAAAAATATGTTAGTGTACTCATGAAATTCTTAAACCTTGTTTTCATAGTACCTCTCAAATACATACTTATCCCTGAAATATCTCCTAAATCTTCTCCAATGTAACTCTTCCTCTCTAATTTCCTTGACATTTATCAAGTCTTCCCACCATATATTATCCTTTCCCTTTGTTCTTGTTCTGTATTTTTGAGGTTGAGGGATTAAACACATAGGACAACATCAAAACCACTTTGGAAGCTGGGATCTAGCCCTGCCATCTTTAAATATGGATCTCTTTATTTAATTTAGCTTTGGTTTTATGTGAATTTTAGGCTAGCTATGATTGTACTCAATTGTTTTGTTTGATTGATTTGGTTGATTTGAGTATTATAACTCTATTGGACTATGGAGTCTATAAACTAAACTAGATTTTTGCATCAATACTTAGAGGAGTTCTCACAGGGTAAGTTAGGTTGCACTAAATAGATCTTTTCAGAAATTAAATGGATGGTGGGATAGCAGAAGTGTAAGGTTCAGTAGAGACCAAAGAGAAATTAAGAATTCCTTGATCTGACTTTAGTGGAAAACATTAAAATTAACAACAACCAAAATAGGGCGCTCTGAGTAACGAATCCTATTTATCAAAGTCTTTGTTGATTAATTTATATATTTAGAAAATAGAGGAAAGAAATAACAACATTTAAACAAATAGACAGAAGTAACACATCACCATTTAACACACCACATGAATCATGTCTGTTATCACTCAGGTTGTTCCCCAAAACTTGTGAGAAAAGGGAATACGACCGAGGTAACCACTAACCAATCTTTTAGATGCAATTTCTAGCCAAAATGCATCCAGAGAGGGCTCTCTTTTTATAATTTAACTTTCTTTTTTGAAGCTTTTATGCTAGTTATGATTTGCAAAGTTTTGTTTTAAGTTTGTTTGGATGGTGATTTTAAACAGAGTTAGGATGCAAGTCTGGAGGAGTTTATTCCATTGGGAAATGGAGTATATGAAGATGGACTGCTAAGTGTGTTTCTGTGATAAAGGGCAATACTACAGAGCAAGATAATGAGTTTTGGAACAATATTGAAATCTAGAAATTGATGGGATGTAAGCCAGGGGGTAAAGGGCAGTCAAGAATCCTTTATCATGGTGGCAGAGGGAAGGTGCATGAATATTTTCAAGGAGCAGTGAAGAATTCCTTGGCAATTTTCAAAGTGAAAGAATTAGTGGAAATAGAAGCATCTAAGAATTTTTGTTTATGCTAGTTCTGAAGAAAACATAAATAACAGCAAGAATTGAACACAGAGTGTATTTAAACAAGTTCTGGGCTATTCTTTTTCAATGGTGTTAAGATTATGAAACATATATGAAATTTGCAAACATAGAAACACAAAACACAGTTTAGAATATCTTATTGATCCAAAGAAAGACACAGGAATTCTGTAGCAGAGCTCAGAACATCAAATCCACAGTCAAACGGTCCAGCAGCAGTGCGCTTCAACAGCCTTTTTATTTAAAAATATCAGAGTTATAGCGTGGTCCAAAGAGGAAAATCACCAACCCCGAATACATTCCTTGGGGGGGTATTTATACAAAAAGAGAGTTACAAAATATCTTGTGGATAAGATATGAAGTAATAACTTTCTTCAACTACTCTGACAGAGGAATAAATGCAGAAATAAAGGTAGGAGTTATTGTGGCTGTGCTGGCTGCTTTAACTGACAAGATATTTTCGACTTTTCAACCCAGGAATTCGGCTGGTAGTTGTGTCTTTAATTTGCATCCCTGCGTTGTTGTCCTGATCCTTTCACCTACTCTTGATTTAGCTTTAATGTGTCCTGATCTTCGCTTGAGCTCCTTCCTCCATATCTGCCACGTGTCTTGCTATTTGACCAAGTGTACATAGGCAGAAAGATCCAAATTACCTATGTAAAACTTCCAGCATACTCTGCCACCACTGGTTTGTAGGCAACTGATGTCTTTGTAGTTTCACAAGTGTTTCATCAGCCTCAGTATACCTGTAAAAGTTAGGATTGACTTCAAAAAGATGATTTATTTCATGTTCTATATAAAACAAATTTTCCAATTTGTCATATAAACTCTGTCCGGAAGGAGGTCCTATGTCTTCTGAAGTGCTAGATGATGCAGTGATCTGATTTGTTACATACATGTTTACCCTGTGCACATATTGTTGATGTGATAACAATTTTTTATTGCTTGTTAGTAAACTGGGTAGACCCTTCTGCTGCAAGATTGTGAATTTCTCTATGAAGGCATTAATGTCCATCTACATCTCTTGGCACTTCCTTTCCAAAGTCTGTACAAAATTTCTCATTGTTAGCACCTTCTTCACTGTCAAAATGGTGCCTGTCCTATCCGAGATTCCCAAAGCTGCTAGCTATTCTTTAGTATGGATATTCAAAAAATGGATCAACCTATTGGCCTGCTCAGGCATATTTCCCAATGATGCCCTGGCCCTTTGAATTTTCTCTTGTGCCCTTTCTATCAATTCAATTTGTTCATAGATTGTTTGAATTGATAGCCATTAGTCAGTAATGGACTGGCCAATCTTGGTCCACAAAATAATTTTAATGTCTGCCAGAGGTTTATGCAAGGTGAGATCCTTTTCCAATGATTTCACCTTGTTCTCCAGGGCCTTCACCTCTCTGGTCTTCTCTGCCACTATTATTTTTGAATTGTCATAGCTCACCACTAGCTTGGCTAGTCTTTCTTTTGCCTCTTTGATCTCTGACATTTGAGCTTCTAGCTCTTTCACTGCCTTCATCATTTCTTCCATCCTCATGTTGGTCTCTGGCTCTGTTGTTGTTGCTGCTGTAGCATCTGTAGTTGTTGTACCTGTTGTTGGTGTTGGCTTAGTGGGAGGGATTGCTGTTGTGTCTGTGGGGGGAGTAGAGACAATTGTTGGAGCTGTTTCAGGTGGTTGGGAGGTCGACTCTCCCTGCTTAGCTTGCAATGCTTTCTCCAACCCTTGCTCTGTCTGCATTAGCCTTTGATTCATTCTCATCAAAAAATCCATTACATCTTCTGCTCCCTTTTCCTATGCCAGTTTTGTTGTTTGTGGATGCATGGTGATAGGTAGCTTCAATTGCTTTCTAAGGGCAGCAATATCTTCCTCCTTCTTCTTTATCAAAGCTTTGATGCCCTTGGCATCCTTGGGATCATGTCCCGGCTCAATAATTATTTCTTCCAGAGTCTTTATTCTGTTGTCTTTGGCTAGAGAAGGGATCTTCTCCAAATCAAATTGAGCATATGTGTTACTTAATGACTCTTTCAATTGGTGGGCCAGCATTGCCTTGTCTGCCAATGTAGCATAGACCATTTCACTCGTTTGTTTGTGCATATTCTATTTGGTCCAGTGGGTGTATATCTTTGGCAAGGACCTCTAAATTGGTCCTTATGTAGTCAGTTGTAGACTGTGGTTGCTGAACCTTGGGCTTGAAATGAGTTAAGATCATTTTCTCCTCCTTGATGTCATATGCTGCCATTAGTCTTTGTTGTTTGGAGGGTGTCATCTTGAGAAATTGATCATACAACTGAATTCTTAATGACTCATTTTGAGCCTTAATCTCCATAAATGATTGTTTGATATTAGATCGCTTCTTAGTTTGCGACCTTGAGGAGGAGACTTCCATTCCACGCTGCCTCTCCACTTCTTGTCTGTGAGAGCTAGTGGATGTTTGTTGGCTGATGGCCCTCTCTCCTCTTGTGCTTTCTGTGATTTCTTCCACAATGTCCTATTCAGGTAAAGGATCTACCTTTTGTCTTTTGGCCTCTTGCTGTTTTGTTGACCCACTTGCAGGTGTGGTCTCTTCTCGGTCTCTTTTCTTACTTCTCTCCTCAGGAAGAGGAGTCTGCAGTGTTGGTACTTCTGGTGCTTGTGCCTGTAGTGAAGGGGCTTGCCCTTGACTGTGTTCTTTTGAGGTAGTTGGTTGTTCTTCCATTGTTTCTTGTTCTGCAACTACTAACTCCTTGCCCTTTGTTGTCCCTGTTGTTGGTGTAGTCCTTTCTTGGGCAACTTGTTGTGAAGTTGTAGTAGTTGATCAACTTTCCCCGGTTTGTTGTGGTACTTTGAATGATACCTGCCCAAAATAATCTAAGTCAAGAGTTTTTTTCTAGATTTTTCATAGTTTGTTCCATTTTCTCTTCCTCAGTAAGCTCTTCAACTAGTGTGCCCTCCACCCACTCATCTTGGTTGGCAAACTTTTCTATGTCAGGGATGCTACAATGTTCGTAGGGTGACAGCCTATATTTTACCCTTCTTGCATTGATAAAGCCGTTTGGGTCATAGGGTACCCACCAAAAGCTTCTCTTGAGTCTGAGTGTTTGACCCAATATTTCATCAGCATCCTTCCATCCCTCTTTCTTGTTCATAACATAGGGGCCTAACTGGTCTCTAAGCTTCAATTGGGCCTTTTTCTTTGTGTTATGGAAGTGACTCAGATCTGAAATGATGAATTGCCTGAAATATTCCAAGGCAAACAGTCTCATTGGCACATATCTGGGCAGCCTATAGGGGCATAGCTCACAGCCATATATCCTTAGAACAGTGTGATTCTGGTAAAAGTACCAGTCACCTATTTTATAGTTTTTGGAGAGTTGTAGTATCTTTTGCATATCATATGTCAGTCTAGGAGGAGGAGTTCTCATCAGGAGAGAAGAGACTAGGTATACAAACATATCAATAAACTCACAATAAGAGTAGGGAGAGCTGCGGACTTCATGAAAGATTGGGGTCCAAAAAATCACAGACCTCCTTTCCCCTTTATGGTCCAATTTTCTAATGGGGAATTGGAAGATATCTGGCTGATAATATAAGAACAAATGATAGATATAGGATGAATATTTAAATATTCCCTTCTTGTCTAGCTTCAACAATTGGTCATGTATCTTGTTGGCAATAAATTTGGCATAGTTGTATTTGACAGCAAGGGGCTGCCCTGGGGTGAATATAGACATCAAAACCAATATAGTTTCATCAATATGCTCACTTGTCTTGAACCCCAGAATAAATGATATCATATCAACAACTAATCTACCCACTTCATTGAAAGAGGCATAGTGAAAAGGAGGTGGCTCCTTAGGCTGGCGATCTGCTCTCATAAACACTTGGGCTATTCTGGTTATCTCTGAGCTGGAGAGTTTGGGACCTTCATCCAGCAAGAATTTCATGGTAAGAGGAAACTAGAGGTGGGTTGGTTTGAAGTTCAGCATTTGATGTATAGAGTCAGGAGTAATATGAAAAAGGGTAGTTCCATATGGAGTCTTAACTGCCCTTTTAGTTGGCTCATAGTTCTCACAACAGAGGTGAATTATCTCAGGGAAAATATTCACAGAGGGGAGGTAGAATATGGGTAGTTTTGATTCCCATATGCCATAGACATCATTTTGGTTTAAGTAACTGTTTCTGAGCTCACAAACTGCTTACAGATGGTTTTTGTAGCCTACTAAGTCTTGGATTAGATAGTCTTTATCAGCTAAGGGTAGATGTTCCAATTCCTTGCGGGGTGCATTAAGAGGAGTGATATTCAAGGCTACTGGACCTTCCATGGCTAAACTCTGTTGCCTTTAAAATTGGAAATTTTTGGCTTTGTGTAAGCAAAATAGGCAAAACAATGACTCTGTGGATTTCTCCGGGATTTTCACCGTTGAAACTGGTTTGTTGGCTTTAATTTAGCTCTGTGGATTGAAATTAGCTGGAGAAATAGAACTTATGGGCTTCTTTGGCACAATGGGCGACAATTGTGGGCAAAAGGCAGCTTTTGGGGTTTCTTAGAGAATTTGCAAGGCCGAACGAGCTCAATTTTAGCTCACTGTGCGGATTTATGGTGAATTTGGCAAGACAGAGGTTATGGTGGGTATTTTGGCAGCAACACAGTGTTTTTCTCTTCAAATTATAGGTTTTGTGGCCAATTTTACAAAGAAAATCAATGAAAACAAGGTCGGGAGCAAATTGTTGTAAATACATGTTTTCTCGGTGGAATGGTCAATTTGCAGGTGACTAGGCGAGCCGAGGGGCCGAGCTGTGGAGTCAAAGTTGCTGAGTGGTGGACTTGTATGGTGAAAATGCTCTTTTGCACGTAAATTAGCATGCACAGGTTGCATACAAAAAACAAAGACAAATGGGTAAAAACAATGTTTTCACCCCTTTTTACCTGAAATTTTGACTTTGGCGGGTTTTGGTGCGCTTTTTTTTATGACATCAGCATGATGTCATTTTGTCGTGTAGCGGGGTACAGATGATGACATGGCAGGTGACGTGGCGGGTGACGTGTTAGGTGACGTCAGCAGATAGGCAGATGGCAACGGGGGTGACATCATCAAATGACGTGGGCATGACGTCAGCAGGGAGGCGGTGGGGTGGTAAGTGGTATTCCCCGCACTGCCTTTGGAGGAAAGTGGTATTGGGGGAGGGGGCTCCGAACATGCCGGGCGCCTGAAACACGTCCTCGGTATGGCGGAAATACTGCCCATCCCCCGAACGCTATAGTTCGGCATGTTAGGGCTTCCGATATCGCCAACAACCATTGGATCTGTCAACGATGATCGGACAGCTGGTGGGTAATGAAGGCGGCAGCGGGTTATCTCTGGGGGACCCGCTTTAATTTTTTATGTTTTGTAATGTTTTGCAGTGTATTTCCGACTTTGGGTTAAATGGGTTTTGTGGGTTTAATATGCGGGTTTCGGTTATTTATTTAGCCAGAGGCTAAACAAGTCCCGATGGGGCACGTGGAGGGTTGTTATTGGCCTTGGGTGGACCAATAACTCCCTTAAAAAAAAATTAAAATATAGCTATAGTTAGCCAAGGGTCAGGGTATTAGATTTTTTAGGGATTTTGTGTATTTTTACCTAGTAAGGGAGGGGAATATACATAGGAGCTATATAATAGTGTTAGTAGGTTAATATGACTATGTGGAATGGGTTTGTATGGATTAGGCTAAGTTTATAGAGTGAAAACTTAGGCATGGGGGGAATGAAAGGATGCCAAATGGTGAAGTTTAGGAAACTTGGCAAAATGGAATAAAGACATTTTACACAAGAAATGTGGCTTGTTTGCCTAAGTGAAAACACATTTTCACTTAGTTTTTCTATGAAATGAAGTGGATTAAAGGCAATGAGAAGATCTCATTGTCTTTGGGGGGAATGTTAGTAAGTTTTTCTTGGAAAAATGGGGAGGGGAATTAGTCATGCTCCCTTTGTTTTGTAGCCACCTTGCCAGGGTACCTTATGAGTTTTATGAGATGAAAACTTGTTCCAAAGGAGCAAATTGCTCATAAACCATTCTTCTATACCATCAAAAAGCCTACCCAACCTAGTATACCTAACATTTTCTCTTCATTTTCATTGGGTGCACTTGAACTAGCAAACCCTGATTCTTCTCTTTTCTTTTAGCTGTCCTCCTATCTAAGTCTACCCTTATCTCTTCCAGGGCTCAGATTAAGTTGTTGAGACCCTTTGCTTCTCTACCTAATTACTTGTCTGCCAAGCTTGAGCTATTTGTACAGACCTTTATGCTCTATTCTAAGACAAGTAAATTCAAACATGATCTAGCCAGGATTAGGCTGTCTGGCTATTCGTCAACTGTGGCAAGAGTCAACCACCTATACATAGTAAAATTCTACAAAATATGGAACCTTTGCAACATGAAAAGGATGAACATATTTGGCACTTCCCCAGTCAATCATGAAAAATGAAACCTATTGGTATAGGAAGCTAACAATGTCAAAGGTCCCTATATTATTGATGCTCCAATACTTCAAAATCACAATATGCATAAGGAAATTACATTTGGAAATCAACATCTCTTACTTCAAATGATGAAGTATTTATAAAAATCCTAAACTAAAAGTCTTGAAATATTATCAAGATTTGTTTACAAATATCTCAAACTATCTTACACAAATAGAACAAAAATATAGGACATTCAAAACTAATGAATCTACTTTGCACTATACTTGTGGATTTCTAGTGACAAATAAGAGAAATTTGAATTTGATAGCAACTCTTATTTGATGAGGTGGCATCCAAGTAACTAACTACCTTTGAGCTTTTTCCTCTTGAAATTTTGAAAAATAGGGTCCTATAATACATTTGTATATCCAAAACCATTATAGATGTTAGAAATATGAGAGAGGTTTTTGTAGCTTAGAATTCGAGGAACAAAAATTTCCTCTAGTTTACCAAAATTCATTTCGGAGTGTCCACAATATGCTCTATAAAAAGGTGACTAAAACAGGACAGTGCACAGTCGGAAAAATAGACTAAAATTATGAGAGTGTATCTCTCAATCCCTGACACCTGTTCGAAATGTGAGATATGCTTTTGTATTTTGGAATATTATGAACCAAAAATTCTTCCATTTTCCCAATGTTAATCTCTAATTATCCATAATATTCTCTACAAAAAGGTGACTAAAACAGGAAATTTCTTGAAACTATGCCTTCAAAGAATCATTAGCATCTCCCAAACCATAACAAATGTTAGAAAAATGAGAGAGATTTTTGTATCAGAGGATTTACAAACAAAAACCTCTTTCATTATTTGAAAATAAATTCTCAGTTTTTTGTAAACCACGTTTGAAAGTACAATGTTGTATAGGGAAAAAACATAGTTTTACTTGGCCATGAAACTAACATATAATGTGGAGGCAGGAGGTGGCATGGAGGTGGGGGATGAAGTGGAGACATGAAGTGGAGGTGAGTGGGGACATAATTTTAAGTGGTAGGTAGTGAGTGGTGTGGGAGTGACAGTGAGGTCAAAAGTTAATTACGCAATAGACATGGCCAGGTGTCGGGATGGGAGTGGAAGGGAGCACGCGGGAAGAGCTAGCATGAAAGGGGGAGAAGTTTAACTAATTTCGGAGGGAGTATAAGGCGGTAAGTGAATTAGATGGGGGGGAGGGGGGGGGGGGGGGGGGGGTGGTGTGAAATTTTGGGATCGAACATGTATGGATGGGCCTGATAGAAGAAACAGATTTATTGGACCCCCCCGCTGCGGTAAAGGAAAAAATGGAGGGGGGGTGGGGGCGCGGGGGGGGGCGCAAAAGTGAGTGAGAGTCATCGATCGTGCGGGTCAAATGGTCCCGACGTTCTGACAAAAACATGGTTTAACTGTATATGAAAAAACAACTTTGTCCATATGCACCTTATTACACTTTGCTTCGAACTTAGGATAAAAATGAACCATGAAATATATGAAAACACTTTATCCATTTGTGGCCTTTCTACTTTGTTTTATGGTGCAGACTTCAACTTGCTCTTGCTTTTGAACCAGGAATTGGATTTGAGTGTATGATATATTGTTGGAAAGCTGCTTCTGAGCTCTTTTTGATGAAAATACCTGCAGTCTGATTTGATCCAAACATTTACATGCAAAATTCTCCTTAAATATTGGTACTTGGTGTCTCTTTGGAAATAATTTGCAGGAGTAAATATTATTTACAACATCTCAAACATAATAATGATCAGCTATAATCAAGAAAGCCTATAAAAATTATAGGGCCCTAACACCCTTCAAGCTAAAGACTACCATTCTAGCCTTCATGTTTTTAGAGTAGTCATGCACACTGAAGTATTTCTTCATTCCCAATACCCATGTTTTTGCCCCTTCATCATTCTTGACTTCTCCATCAGAGGAAAGGGGTTTTGTTTTCTTGAATTCCTATGACATTGTGTTTTTCTCATTCCTTCTTTGTTGGTATTGTCTCTTAGTTACAGCACTATATAATTGTCCATGACTTCATATTCTCCTCCTTTGAGTGTTGAGTGGAGTTCCTCCTCTCACTATGTCTTCACTCGCGATTATCCTCCAATCCATGATTCCATATCTCATTTGGGATTTGGTTGGATTTGTGTTTACTATGTAGCTAGCACCAAGCTCATGTTTCCTCCACCTTTGTAGATATAATAAGTTCTATAAATTACTACATTTACTTCCACTTTCCTTTCTTGAGCTCTGACAACATTTTCATTAACTTCCTTACAACTTCTCAGTTATGCACCTAAGCTCCTAATAGTTTCTATATAGTTAGTGGAGTCTTTGTTCTTCATCTTCCCAACTAGGTATTCTTCTTGATAATGTTGGTATCTATCAGTGTTGTACTACACCATTTAGTTTCTCATTCCTTGGTTTCCTTGTTGCACCTTGATGTCTTCTTATGCACTATCACATACATATGACTATTAGTTAAATAAAAAACATTTATACATATTCAATCGTCACCTTAATGTGGTTGCAACATGCATGATGCAATGAACCTAGATGAAACATCAAATCTTAGGTTAATATGTAGGTTAGAAAACAAAACAACATATCAACAATTTGTTACACCAACAATCATATCAATTATGATAATAAAATCAATGCACATGTTTATATAGAAATTAACCATTAGATTAAATACCACTATGTAACTCTTAACATACCTTCTATCTTATCTTATTTAAGGCCCCTTAAATCTAAGTTTTGAAAATGGACTTTGATTCCACACTATAACACTCCCTACCAACCCCTAAAAGTGTTGGAAATACTAAAAGGGGGTGGTGAATCAATATTTCAAGAATTATTACAAATTTATATTCAGATATATATGCATCACCAAGAAACACATAAACAAGTCATAAATAAAATACACACAAACACAAATATTTTAGGTGGAAATCCACAAAGGGATAAAACCACCATTCTTCTTCTTCTCTTCTTAAGTCTTTGTTTACATATGTTCACTGGCACTGACCAACGGGAAGAACCCACTCCCTTGTACTGTTTCACTAGCGCTCACAAGCAGGAAGATCCTACTCCCTTATATTGTTTCGCTATAACCCACCAGGAGGAAGCACCTACTCCCTTAGTTCAGTTTGTTGACACCAACCAGTTGGAGGCCCAAATGCCCTAAATCAATGTGGACCTCCCTCTCAACCCTTTTAAAACTGTATCCACTCCTTTTAGCACAGACTTCAAAATGAACTATCAATTTAACTCTTTTTTATCTCAGCAATATTCAACTCTATAGTTCACACTCGTCATTAGTATAACATATATTCATCAATCTCTAGCTCAACAATCACCTTAAAAGACTTCATAAGTATTCAACAACATACTAACACTTATTACAACATTAGCAAGAGATCAAACCCTAGAAATAAAGATCTTAGTAGGAAATTCAAACCTTCACCAAATTCTTCTTGGTCAAAATTCACACAACAATACTTTTAACAAAACAACATCAGTCTTATACTTTTGAGTACAATGGTTAGACCAGTACAAGTCCCTATCATCAAAAACACCTCAACATGCTCATACAATCATTGTTCTTTATGTGAATCATCAAGCATACTTTTACAATATTTATTTTATGGGTTTAAAAAAAATCAACACTACAACAACATGTAAACGCTGTCAATTCTTCTCAGTAGCACTCCCATTCTTCTTTTATCAGCAATATTCTAACATAACAACTTCATTACAATGTTAGTCTCAGGCAATAATTCTTAGCAAGAAGGAAAACCATCATCAACAACTTTATTAATAACACATCTCTATAATATAGACCTTGAAACTTTTTTAATTAGCAGCACAACAAAAACTTCATAGTGTTACTCTTTCATCAGGAAAACCCTCATCAATAATAATTAAACCAATACTAGCAACACATCACTTTAGTTATTCGTCGACATCATACCTCATTATTGCTAGCACATTAACATTGATTGCGACATAAACCCTAACTCAAAATTGCATCACACTCATACAATATATTAGTCAGTAACATTTCAGCAAACTCAACAATGTATCAATAAACATGATTCTCTCATGTAACCCTATCATAATAGCAACAATATTCATACCCTGGAAATATCAATTCTGAACAGCTTTGTCATTATTGCAACAACATCAATCTTAAGAGAAAAATTATCCCTAGCATTAGCAATTCTAACACACATTTTGTCATTAACAACGTACTAGATCAACAACATATTTGGACGATATAGAGCTCAAACCCTATCTTGCAACATAACTCCTCATGAACAATTTTAATCAGAATTGTCACTAGCAAAACAAAATTCATAACAAGACAAAACTTTGTAATAATGCCCAGAAAAAATAATTTCACTAGAAAAACCTTGAGTTCCAAACCATGATAAATATAATTGTCTTCAATAACATCAAACATTCTAGAAAACAACACCATTGTTAATCCATGAGAAAAATAACACAAGCCACCAATCTCTATAATGACATCATTTCTACAAGACAAACATGCTCATCTAATCTTAGCTTAAGATTATCATTTTGGTCATCCTCAACATTAATACATCCTTGTGAGATTGGTAGTAAACAAACACTTCAACGATGAATATTGAGTTAGAACATACATTATCAAGACAACAAGTTTTACAAACTCAGTTCAGTAGATTTTTCATGCTAACACCACAACAACCAATTTACAATTCCAAATAGAATCTCTACCATAAACCTTTGTCACACTCAACAATCCTTTATCCTTGTCACAAATCAGACTTTCGATTGTATTATGTTTCTAGTTATTTGAAAAATAAGATTGTGGCTAGGGTCAAATCAACACGCAACACCTTAAACTCCAACAATAGGAATACCATAACTCACCATCTCAACTAATGTAATAAATGAGTAAATCATATTTTGACCCAATGCAAGAGATAAGAATTTGAAAAAACAATTTTCCTACTGAAAATAATGATTTGGATTTTCTAATTAATTCTCTTCTGCAAGAAAGTTAACCTCGGCCCTACAACAATCTAGATTTCAAACATTGTATGGCACACTTCTCAGAGGAAATTTAAATTAGAGGAAACATTTACACATAAAAATATTTGCTAGCATTGGACTTGTAATGAATATAATAAAAAATTCAGCCCTTCAATCACCTAGATCCACACTTGGTGATGTTCCAAGTTTACAAGCTATATCAGTATTAAATGCTCCATTTTGCACTACAGATCATTACCATGTATACCATATTGCACCAGATCAATTAGCATAAGAATTTGACTTATTTGTTTTCATTCTCAATCAGTTCATCAAGCAAGGTTGATATAATTGGTTGTGTGGATTAACAAGAGGCACACTAATCGATTTAGACAAAAATAGTATGATTTATTGTGATCACACTCAAACTTGTATAGCTTCAATGTTAGAAGGGACTCATCGCACTGCATGATATGTCATAGAACATACATTTGGTTCATAATTGTGCACAACCTTAATCATATTCTTACAGCAGATACCAGCATTAGAACAAATCTTTCTACATTAGAGGAGAACCACCATCGAATCAGAAAACGCACCCACTAGACATCAACACCATCCATCAACCATTGTTTCTCTATCAAATCTCTAACATTAGGCAAGGCTCACACCAAAATAGAGAATCAACGTGCCAAAATAGATAGGTTGATTGATTGTTCAATCGACTAGATCGTTCATGCACCTGATTAATCTACGAGCTTAAACCATAATAGAGATAATGAATCAGACCATATTACACCCCTGCACTTAGAATATTCATGTTGCTTTGTTGATCAATTTTTAATACTTCATCAGATCAATTTCATTCATTTAAACAATATCTTTAGATCACACACACTACCAATAAAAATTGATGCTTCAAGTGTAATTTTGATGTAGTATTTATAGACTTTCAGATGAGGGTTACCATGGGTAGTTTGATAGGAATCAATCTAATATGAAACCAAAGAGTTGATCAACAACACCTTAGGCATTTAACATGGTAAACCAAACTAACATGAAGAAAAGAACCCATCATGGGATAGAGAAAAAAATTGTGGGTTTTGAGGCATTGACTAGGAAAGATTTGTTTTCAAACCCTAGGAACATTTGCATGGTATAAATTTGGGTAGGTTGCGTAATTTACGTAAGCTTGACACCATAAGCCAACATGTATTCCACTAGTAACAAAATTTTCAAATGCACACTACATTAGAACTCCAAATTAGACTCCATCCAAAATTGTGCCACTATTGACATCACAAAACCATACCATCGTTGACATCAATGGCAACAAAATGCCAACATAAAGTTCTCTAAGTTGTGGGATGTGTTACTTTTGTCTCTAACTTGACCTCCAAGTTTTATTATGAAGATAGGGTTATAAAATTCCTTTTTTTCAAGTTCATTGAAACTCGTAACTAATACACTCATCATGTTCAACTCATCGAGGGTTTTTCGGTAATGTAAATTTTATCTCAATCTAAAACTGAGATTGAAAGTTCTGCCCCTTTCAAAGTTTGACCAATTACATTGTGCCACATCAATAAATGACCTCCATGTGGCATCCACATGTGACCCACGTGGCCCTGCAATGTTATTCTAAGCAACCCACATCACTTGAGATCCCAGCATGGCACCCACATGGCCTTTGCCAAGCCTCCATGGAACTTTCCACCTAATCCTAAGCTAGTAATGTTGGGTGTGGAGTGTTATGCAACTAGCTCACAAAATAGAATAAGAGATAGATCAACAAATTCAAAATTAGCCTCTTCGAGGGGGAAACCTCCTTTACATTACACAAATGAACAATTCTTGGATGATTCAAATGTAAAACCCTCCTTTCTATATATAAGAATCTAAGGGGTCATAGTATAATCAAAGCCAACATAAAAATAATAATGTAAGGGCACAACAATAACAATAGTGGGGTTCTATGGGGCACAATAATAACAATATGGGGACAACATGGGCACAAATATAACAATAAGGGGCTACAATGAAAATAATACTGGGTGAATACACTAGTATTATAGGGACCTAACATGCCCCTCTCCTTCAAAAAATTGTTGTCCTCGATGCTTGAGTAGTTCTAGATGCTTCTGTATAAAATTCTCATCCTCCCATGTGGAATCTTTAGTGGGTAAGTTCTTCCACTTGATGAGATACTCTAAAATTGATCGATTTTGTAGCTGTCGAGTTCTTGTTTCCATGACTGTAGTCAAGTTCCAATATTCATTTTCCTTCCTCATCAAGTTCTGGCAATATTGTTTAAATTGGGAGCTTGTCACCTATAACCTTCTTTAAGCATGAAACATGGAAAATTGGGTGCACTCAGGAAGATGCATGAAACATGGAAAACTAGGTGCACTCAGGAAGATGCATGAAACATGGAAAACTAGGTGCACTCAGGAAGATGCATGAAGCTCCAAATTGTATGCCATAGTACCAATTTTTTGCAACACCTTGTATGGAACATAATACATTGGTGATAATTTATTATCCCTCTTATCTTGCTTGAGTGACATTTGTTTGTATGGTTGTAGTCGTAGAAATACCCAGTCACCTACATCAAAACTTTTTTCACTGCGATGTTGATCTAATTTTTGTTTCATTCTATTCAGTGCCAAAGTGAGGTTATCCTTTAAGAGTTGGAGAACTTATTATTGATGCTCAATGTGATCTTCCATTGCTTGAACCTTAGAATTTTCTCTTAAAGATGATGTGATGGATGGTGGATGACATCCATAAAGTGCTATAAATGGGGTTATTTTTGTTGTAGTATGGAAGGAAGTCTTATACCACCATTCAGTCAGAGGAAACCACTTGACCCATTGTGTTTGTTTATAAGATACAAAGAAACAAATATATCCTTCCAAACATTTGTTCACTATTTTAGTTTTCCCATCAGATTGAGGATGATAAGATGAGTTATGAGCTAACTGAGTACCCAGACAATAAAATAATTCAGTCCAAAAATTTCAAGTGAAAATTGGATCTTTGCTACTTACAATAATCTTTGGGTTTCCATGTAGCTTTTGAATTGTTTCCATAAATTCAGTAGAAAATGTACTGGCTCTAAATGGATGAGATAATGCACAAAAGTGTGCATATTTGGTAAGTCTATCAACTACCACCATGATGACACTCTTTCCTTCGGACTTGGATAAACCTATGATCAAATCCATTGAAACCTCCTCCCAACGTTGACTTTGAATGGATAAAGGTTGTAATAGACATGGGATATTAATTGTCTCAATTTTATTTTTTTGGCAAACTAAACATTCTACCACAAACTTTTGAATATCAGATTTAAGGCCATCCCAAAAAAAATTCTTCTTAACGCTATGGTAAGTTTTTCAAAATCCTGAGTGCCATCCTAAGGGAGAGGTGTGAAATTCCAGAAGAATCTGTTGTTTGAGTTGGGAATTCTTACAATGGTATAAGCAATCTTTGTACCATAACAAATCATTTTTCCATCTAAATGTATCAAATGTACTGGGATCTTGTTGCAACTTTTGAATGAGTTCCCACACTTCTTCATCATTCTTCAATTGATCCCTTGCTTCATTTATCCAATCTAATTGGATGATAGAAATGGAACAAAGAAATGCTTTCACATCATCATCCTTTCTTGAGAGTGCATCTGCAACAACATTTTGCTTCCCTTTTTTCTAGATGATTTCAAAGTCATAACCCAAAATATTTGTGACCCATTTTTGCTGCTCTTCTGAAGATAATATTTGTTCTAAAAATTATTTAAGACTATCATGATCCATTTTTACCTTGAAGTGTCTTCCCATTAGGTCACACATTATGTAATGTTGACACAGCCATGGACCCTCATACCTATGGATTACTCAGTTATGTTGTGGAAAATCTGACTCTGTGAACATCCAAGGTTCCACAAAAGTGTGCACCACTTGCCACCCTTAGATACTAGATTCTTTGGATAACATGCAAACTCTATGGGAACTTTGTTCTTCATTCCGTCTAATAATTTCTCATATGTTTTGAACTCTTCCACCACTAGATGCTCTGTATTCTAGATGAAACATCCGCTTGCAGAGAAATTATGTCTTGCACATATGTTCTACCCAAGCAAGTTACACCCTAAAATTTTGGTCCTCAACTATGCCCCCACTAAAATTAGGTTCAATCGAAAGCCAATGTCTTTCTCAATTAAGCCTTGACTATCCTAATGTCTTAGACTACTGGATGCATCTGTGATTTAACTAGATATATGTCCCCTTATGCATTCAAATGCAATCTTCCCTTGGGAGATGAAAAAGGTACCTAACCTAGATTTAAGTCTACCAAGAGACCATCCAGTCCTAGAGACATCATCCAAAATTATAAAAAAGCTAGGAAGAGGAAGAGCTCAAGAGATTTGACCATAATTCCCAATGGCAAACATCTTCCCAGAACACCAAATTTCAGGGATAAGATCAAAATTTTGAAAATCGACCTTCAAAGGTATTATCCTATGACCACAAAGGATTTAATAGCACCAACAAGCCTAACTTACACTAGATCCCAGGTAAAGGGAGAAATGGCTCCAAAGGTCACATTTCTAAGGAAAACCACATACCTTTCTTACTTTGTGAAGCTCAAGACATTACAACGATGTACAGGTGTCCATAACCATATCATTCTCACATTGCTATTAAAACAAGTAACTATTAGTTTTGAATTGGATCTTTATTCAACATACATTTCATGGATTACCTCCTTGTCATGTGAAGCACTTTATAGTCTTAAACAAGGTAGTGAGCCATCATATTCATAAACATATCAAATAATTGAAAACACTTGCAATAACATGTTAATTGAGGTGATTTAGTAAACTAGTCATTTTTATGTAAATAACTCTACAGTTCATGAAGATAATAACACTCACATAGATCCAAAAACTAAAGATAACTATGAAGGCATACAAAGAAAACCATTCACCATGAACATACAATAATCTCAACAACCTTCCATATGCAGTGTTGATCCATGCATTTACATATCACATCTCAGACATATTCATCATCCATAGTTGAAATGGACACAAGTAAATATGGTTATGTATTTAACATGAAATGGTCAGAAACTAAAGGGGGGACTTCAACTCTCCACCCAATAGTAGTGTAGTTACACTACAACCTTTCTTGTAGCTGACCAACACCAAGCCTGATTCAGAGTATGAGGAATTACTTTCTCAAGGGAATTTCTCATTGAGATTCAATGAAAAAAAAAGAGGGAGTCCATTATCCAGGTGGTTTACCAACTGCTCTCTGTTAGCATCACAATGACTCTCTTCCTCTCTAAAATCAATCATGGGTTGACCCAAGGCTTAGTTGAAGTACTACTTAGTTCTATGATATTAAATACACTAAATATGTGCTTTATTAGCTAGATTTTCAAGGAAAGTATTACAAAATTTTATAGTCTACTATTTAGGTGGTTTATCATCTTTCGTAGCAACCATTAAGTAGTTTATTAGCTTCCTCTACAAGAACTTAGTGGTTTATCAACTCTTTTCAGAAAGAACCACAATGGCTCAACTCACCTGCCTAGTAGTTTACCAACTTTCCAATAAGCATGCAATTGGTTTATCATACCACTCAACAAGAACTAAGTGGTTCATCAGTTGATCTAGAAAGTACTTAATGGTTTACCAACTTACTCAACAAGCATCAAGTGATTCAAATCTCCACCAAGCTTCCCACTAACCAATCATATACAAGCACACATCCCAGACCTGAAAAAAAAAATTAAAGGGAATGATTTTCCCAAAACATAGAGTATTGGTTGAAAATATTTATTGCTTTTTTGCGGTTCCTCAAGCATTTCGTTTTTTTGCATGTTTCTCCTAGCTACACCTCTACTCTTTTCACCCCCTTACATTCTCTTCTTGCATTTTTGTGTGTTTTCTTCTTCTTTTTTGTTCCACTTGATATGTGTTTGTTCTATATTCTTTCTCCCCATTTTGTGTTGACTTATCTTCCACCTAGAAAACCATAATCCACCTCTTCATCATGTTCCCTGAGGAAGGGGATAGTATGGGCGTTTTCCTCCACTCAAGTGGCCCATATCAAAACTTTACTACCTATTTAGGTGGGCCATTCAATTCGTCTGGGTGACAGTTAATAGAATTAAATGAGGTGGGTGTGGCCTAGTTTTTACACCTCATAAGAAACCTTCCCTCTTAGATATTTGAATCTGTGTCCTCTCCTTCAACTTAATCATCAACAACAATTTTACATAAATTGTATAAACAAATTCACTTGGTGACATTTACATGGGGTGCAACAAAAAGGGTTCTTATAAGAGGGTTTCCTAGAATGTTGTCCCTCCAAATGTTGAATTTATTTCCATTACCTAGTATCTATGTGATTTTATCTCAGAGTTAATGAACATAAACTACTATTATATTCTAGATATGTGACCCTTATTTTGAGTTCATGGGATAACCCAAGCTTCTACTTCTATCTCCACTTAAGTATTTTTTTGGAATTAGATGTTTCCACTAGTTGTAATCTTCAACCATCATCCATCAGAGTAATTTCCCACTTAGAGCCATCATAGTAATTGACCAAATGATATATTTTTGGATTTTCATTCCCACCTTTCCATAAAAAAATTCTTAACTCTTAAGCAATAGAATTTTTAGCACACACAGGGGTGAGCAATGTAGAGAATTGGAATATTGAAAGAGTTGATAGGACCACCTTTAGAAGGACCAATTTCCTAATTGGATTTAGACATTGGCCACCCCATGAAGATAATTTTGACTTTATCTTATCCAATATTTCCCACGAAGAATGAGAAGAAGCCTTGAGGCTAATAAGGATTCCTAAATATTTGATGGAAAACCATTCATCATGGGTAGGGCTTTGGAGTTTGGCTTGTATGGCCAATTTCCTACGAGAGTTAGTATTCCATGTGAGGATAAGGCTTTTCCTTTTGTTTAGAAGACCCCATGAAGCCTAGACAAATTGTTCAAATGTCTAATTAAATATGGTAACTATAATTTCCAAGGTTTCGCCCAATAGAAGCATAACATCATTGAATTGAGTATGGATAACTCCTTGGCACCTCTAACTATATTGATCATAGGGATATTACCAATCCTTCTTTAAAACTCTATCTTTTTGCTTAAAGAATCATCCATCAAGCTATAAAGAAAATGGGATAGAATACACTATTTTCGAAGACCACAAGAAGCTTCAAAAAACTTAATAATATACCATTTGATTAGGTGAAATATACAAGGTTAGCTTTAAAAAGAGGAGACCCAAGAAATAAATCTAGAGATGAAACCATTTTCTGAAGAAACATCAAATAGAAAGCTATGTCTAACATTTTAAAAATAATTAGCCATGTCCAACTTTAAAATCATTCATTTTTCTCCTTGTTTTTTAATTAAGTGAATGGATTCTTGCACATGTATGATGTTATCAATTATTTGAAACTTTTGAATAAATTTGCCTTGATTTTTAGATATTAGCCTTGCCAAAGGAGGTTTGATCCCATTTTTTGTTATTATATTGTAGGAGACAATATAAAGAGAAATGGATTTAAATATGTTAAAGGAGGATGGGTTATCTTCTTTCAGAATTAGGGCTAGGACTCAAGAATTGATTCCTCCTCCCATTTTGGAAAATTTGTGAACATAGGATACCATTATAGCTAAATCCTTTACTATCTCCCAACAATATTGATAAAAATGTGTTAAGAAACCATTTGGCCCAAGGGATTTATGAATATCAAAGGAATCAAGAGCGTGGCAAACTTCATCAACTGAAATTGATTTTTTTAACTTATCATATTCTTCCAAAGAGACTAAACAAAGGATATGTTCAAGCATAGGTGTTCTTGATTTTTGATCCAATGTAGGTTTTCCTCTGTAAAGGTTAGCAAAGTGATATGTTGTAGATTCCTTGATTTGAATATAAGTGGATAAAGTGATGCCCTCAAAAGTCGTGATTTTATTGGCATTATTGACAAAGTCATAGATTTGAGTTGCCAAAGTTTCTCCTCCTTTCTCAATTCTATTTGAATTTTTGAAAAATTATCTTTTTCTACATTAAGAAGTATCTATGTCATGGTTTATTTCTCTTTTTTGTCTTGTATTTTTTTAGTTGAAGTTTAAGAGATAATATTGATTCCCTTTCTTTCCATTTTGTTATTAGCCCAATTTTAGATCTAGTTTGACCTAATTTATTTTTTTCTCCCAAATCTAAATTAGAGATACCTTGATCCATTAGTTCCACACATTGGAAAAATTTCAAAGAAGTCAAGGATTGGGTCCATATGGGGTTTTATCAAAATGAGAGAGGGCTATAATTTTTTAGGGAGGCTAAGAGAGGGATATGGGTCTAGGATTAGAACCATCCCAATAGAGGATTTGAGATTTGTGAGTGATATTTTCTTTGATCAAGTAGTTGTGGATCAGAAATCTATCAAGTGTAGCAATGATGTGGCTAGATCATTGACATTTTCTTGACTATGTGAATTTTCCTTTAACATGCTTAAGATCTACCAAGTTAAGGGATGAGATAAGGAATTCTATAGATTATCTAAAAGGATCTCTAATCAGAGATCCTCCTTTCCTTTCCTAAGAATGAATGGTCGTATTGAAATATTTTACAAAGATGATATTATGTTCCCAAACTATATATTTTAGACTTAAGAGAGAATCCCGACAAGCAAGTTTATGAGGATATGAATTTAGCAAAAATTTATTAGTAAAATTGATTGCCTACATGATGAATTGTGTAATAGGATTACAATGATCCAATGGAACAAAATTAGTTATTGAATGAATTGTTGACCATATCATACATAAGCATGATGTTCCTATGGGACTAGTCATTTTTGCCATGTTGTTCTCCCATATTGATTTGCCTTTTTGGAGAGAATTTATTTTTCTATTTTGGTCTCTGGGAGAAAAATAACTTGAGGGTTCTCATCTTTGATTCTTTATTATTTTGGTTTTAATCACTCCTCAAGCCTTTATAGTTATAGGATATGACTTTGACTAGCGTCTATTTGTTTTGGGAGCTCCTCTTGCAAGAGGAACTAAACCACTTTTATAGTTTCTCATGTTTATGCCATAACAACCTTCTATAGTGTGATGTGTACCCATTCCTTTGTCCTAATCTGTATGTTCTTTTTTTTTCCTTGTTACAATTCCTTCATGTTTTCTTTATATATTTTCTAACCACTGAATTTTTTATTGCTTCATCTTCTAATTGTTCCTCTATCTAGTTAGGTTCTAGGAGAACAAACCTATCATCGATTTAGAGTTGCATGCATTTTTAGAGATTGTGAGTTGCATCTTGAGTAGGGGGGAATCCTATTTCCAAGGAGTGGAAAGGAGAATCTTCTAGAGTAGGAATTAAAACTAATTTCCCCCCCCCCCCCCCCCCCCTATTTCTCTCCTTATTGGGAGAGGAGGGAATGTTTGAACTAGAGGTGGGGGTTTTTTCATGGGTCTTGAGAACATAAGGGGTGGGAATGGGAATTATAGACTTTTTTGGGGGAATGATGCTTAGATATAATTCTCTTGGGTTGTTTCCATTATTCTCCATATTTTGTGTGAGATTTTTATGCTAGTTTTTTAGGGCGGTCATAAGTAAAATTCCCATACTCATGCTAAGTTTTGCACTTAAATGGAATATGATCATAATACACTTGTTTTATGAACACCAAACTATTCAAGGTTAGTTGGATTTATTATAGTAACCCTTTCTCTAAGTCTACCTCCACACATATTTTGGCACATGCAAACATTCCATGTTTAGGTTCAACCTTATCCATGTATTTCCCTAAGGCATTTCCTATATTGTTAAAGGTCTCTTCATTCCAATAATGGAGAGGTAAATATTAAATATTTACCTGAATTGGGAATGCTAAGGGTACATCGTTTTTTAGGATTGAACTTTAGGTTCCATCTATTTAGGTATAATCCAAGAGCCCCATGAAATATGGCCCTCTCCTAAATATAAAACCTTTATCTGATTTTTCTTCAAATAAAAAGGCAAAAAACCCTCTCCCACTAAGGGAAACTGATAGCCTACCTTTATCATTGGTTTCCAAATATTTTCCACCAAGGAGGAAAGTGAGTAGGGTCATAACTAGATACCTACAAATTTCCTAATGAGGTGTTGTGCAGACAATCCCTTCTGCAAACATAAGCGATCTCTCTATTCTTATAAGAGGATCTAGCAATAAACTTGACAAACACGTGCAAACTTTCCTAGTTTATATCAGAAAATACAAAGTAAGATAGATGACCTAGCTCACTCTGACGCTAAATTCCCATTGATGGCATCCTTCATATTTTCGTATCCAAGTTCAATCGACTTTACGCCGTTGTAGATGAGTACCTACAAGGAAGATCAAACAAAGATGATACAAGCATACATAGCATAATTCATTCTAGTATATTAAAATATTATTTCTTCCCTTAAATTACTTTAATATTTACATATTAACTTTTATAACT
>APFE031399288.1:63256-89520 GCA_000404065.3 Pinus taeda
TATAACTAACGACTCTAGTTTTTAGATTTAATTCACTTACCATTAATTTAAATTATTTTATTTTAATATAGATTTATAATATCATAATTATAATTTAAATTACTCTATATCATACCCTTAAATTACTCTATATTTATTTAACTTTGATAAATAACTATTAATTTAAAATTAATCTAATTTATAATTGATTGATTTTAATATTCATTTATAAATAAGGGTATGAAACCCCTTTGACTTATATTTTAATAAGAATATATCTAGCTATTTATATATTTAATTACTTTTATAACTAACTTTTAGTTACTCTAATTTTTAGATATAATAACTTTATTAACTAACTATTAAATTAAATTAATTTATGTTGTAATTTTAATTTTTAATACATATATTTATAATGTTAGTAGATAAAAAGAGTCCATTTTATAACTAACTAGGGTAACTTATCTAATTAAATATTGGTTATTATCATGTCCTAACTAACTGGTCAAATCTAGCCATTGTAAATATAGTCGTTACCTGAATATAGCCATTGGAGGTTCTGCTCTATCTATTTAACATGCTAAGCCCGATCTATTCATTCAACTTATCTTGATGATGAACCACACTGGTTGGTTCAAAACGCGTCAACAAATGAAATATCATGTGATTTATGCCAAAAAATCTCTCATAAACTTGATATGGATCACAGAAGCCTCACTACAACAATAAACTATACGATAAATCAAGGAATATCATACTAAATGTGTAATGCTTTACACACTTATGGAAAGTAAACACATGATGTATTTATTAATAGAAAATGAGTGAAGCATAAAATCGTATGAGCCTTGATGTTGGAAGCCTCCTTTGGATGAGTTTCTAAGTCCAAGCCAAGACCTTCAAGAATTCCTTCTCCTTAGAAAACTTAGAAAAATGGGTGGAATTTAGGCATAGTTCCAATATAGGAATGCAACCAAGAAATGACCAACAAGTTGTGGATAGAATGGATTTAATTTATAGGGAAGGAGAGGAAATTATGGATCCACCAAAGGGGGAAGAAGGTCCACATCTTAAGGGGAAGGTCCCTAAAGGTAGGATCAAGGACTCACAATGGGAGAACTTAACCATATCCTTATTCAACAATAACCAGCTCATTGTTCTCAAGGCTTCTAGTAAGAAAAGCTTCTCCTCCACTTTAAAAAAAATTGGCAGAAGAGGTTCAACGTGGGTTTTCCTATATAAAATTGCGCTGGAAGTGCTAGGTCAGCGTGTTGCAACATGCCACCAACACGGGTCACCAGTGGTGCAAAAAGCATTGTTCCTGAAATGATCCAGGTTCGGGTGTGACAAAGGACCTTTCCAAGACCTTTTACTTTCGTGATGTGTTAAATTGCATTTTTAAAAGAACATAAATGAATACATCTGTATGTTGTAAAGAAGAGGAAAACGACAACCATCAGCAAATAAAACTCAAAGGCGTTGATAACGGAGTTCGTCTAGGAGGGACTATGTCTCTGAGCCTCGATGTCAAGATGGTGTAGGCTGATGCATTAAGTGTTGTCAATAGTGATGATGTACATAAGAGGGGATGTCGCTATCATACAAGGAAAATTCCCTCATGCGGGAGTGGCTCCAAGAGATGTTCTGCTACAGGAACTCTCAATCAAAAGGACTCCTATCAATATGACATAAACTCATGCATGATGATAGTGAGCATCCTGCCACATGGCATTAAAGGGATCTCAACAAACATACATGGCAACAATATGAGTATCCCATCAACATGACGACAAAGGGATCTCAAATAAAACATGATGAATTATGACAACAAGTACATCACACAGATGATTCCTCGTCACATCAAGCAAGAATCATGAAAACAAGTAAGAAATAATATCCCTCATCAAACATCAAACAGGCATCTGTGTAGCATAATGCATAGCAAAAGAAGTACATTAACACACTCCATATACCTCACATCCAGGGGCCATCTGAAGAAGTGGATGTCAAACTACTGAAGTTGTTCGTGCCATCAAACTCGCGGTGTCAAATCGCTTGGAAATGACTGCTCGTACATGAATGTTGTGTTGGAAATAATACTAAGAGGGGGAGGTGAATCAGTGTTAGCAAGTCAATAATTTTTCATTTCCATAATCAAATTCATTTACAATACTTTAGTTAATGGAACTCGCGCATATACGCAACTATGTTTAAAGAAACTAGCGTATATCCTCCAGACTTATGATTCAGTTAATTCATCGTATGTTGATCTTTAATCAGTGCATCAGAACCATATAAACTGTAACCAAGTGTAGTAAAAAAAAGAACAAAAAATCACACACAAGAACACAAGATATAAGGTGGAAACCCAATGTGGGTGAAAACCACTTGCTGCAATCGTCTCTATCTTCTTTTTAAATTAGAAACTTCTTTTTACAATTTTTGTATTGGTGTAGTCTTATACCAATACGTAGACCTCTACCTACAGAAGGCTACAACCTTCTCTCGTTCTCCAGCTTCTTTTGGAAGGGAGCTACAACCCCCTAGCTCTTGTACTAGCTGATCTATGTACTAGTACGTAGGTGCCAGCCTATAGAAGGCTACAACCTTCTCTTTTCTTCCAAGGACCACGTTTCATAAATTTTCAGATTGGATCCATCAAAAACAACAAATACATCTGCATCGACCAATCTCCTTTGCACCAATCATAACTAAATCAATCAATCAATTTTCATAATGTTGTAACCAGAATACAGTAACTAGAGCTCAGAACACTACAACAGCAAATAGAAGCAGTTAAAACATATTTTATGAGGTATACGCTACTTCAATGTGTCGAACCGGCATGCATACACTCTTTTCTCAAGGCGAACCTGCGTACAGATCTGTAAATCAAATTTAAGATGTATATGTTATTTTGATATGCAGAACCAGTGTGTATACGCGCCTTTTCTAAATTGAACCTGCGTACAGATCTGTAAATGATGATTTAAACTTTACAACAATTTCATATTTTAGTTATACCCAAATCATCATATTTACAAACTACAACATGCACCAAATATTCAAATAAATAATCAAAAACCACATAAAGATGCTTCACTTCAAGCCTTAAGATCATGACCCATCATTAGATCTTATCCTTCATCAAGTGCTAAGGTTCATCCTTGGTTCGATCCAGCTATGCATCATAGCCCAATAACTTGTATGCTAGATCTTTCTCTTCATCAGATATTCAATACTTGAGTGCCTTTGCCTAATGAATTTGTCCTCCTTTTATAGTCTTAGGCCTTACTCAATACCATGGACCAAAACCACTTAGGATCAATACCTTGGACCAAATACCTAGGGTCAACACTCCGAACCAATACCATGGATCAAAAATTAATTTTCCATCATGTACGCGCCTTTCCTTATGTGAAAGTGTGTGTGTACATTGTATGCTTCTTTTGGTCTTCTTGGTCAATGGGGAACCTGTGTATTCCGTTCTTTCTCCATTCTGTGAGTTTGAACTGTGATCTATCATTAGAGTGAGTTGCCATTAAGGACAACACTTGTGTCATAGTGCCAAATCTGTGGCATAATGCCAACAATCTCCCCCTTTGGACTTGATGGCAACCCCAAGTCACTCTCCCCCTTTGTCATCAAGGGTAAAGGGTTATGATCCCCTGAGTTCATGTGGATTTCTCTGATATGCTGAAGTGTGTTGATTGAGCTCCAGGCTCCCCCTGAATATCTACAAAAATATGTTCTAAAAGAAGAACATGACTCTCTACATACATCATAAATGACCTTCCTATCACCAATGACTCATACATACATCTACCTCCCAACCAAGTGGGGATATACCAATTGTTTATACATGTCAAAACAAGAACGTTACATCATCCATCCCATGCATAGTGGGGTAACAAAATAGGTCGTTTCATGACCTTGAAATTAAATATATATATATATATATATTATATATATATATATATATATATATATATAATATATATATATATATATATATATAATATATATATATATATATATAATATATATATATATATTATATATATATATATATAATATATATATATATATATATACATGACATAGAGACCAAATATCTGAAACAAGATCATGATAGTCATCAACAACTATCAGCAACAGCATCTGTTAATCAGCATCCAGACCAACAACCATGATCTCCCCCTGAACCTGTTCCACTTGAATAAAAAACAGCTGTGAATTTGTACCAAGATCTTCTAAGATAATGCCAACAATGCATTATTAGAAGTAAATTCTCCCCTTGAACCTGTGCCAGATGATCACTATTAGATCCATATCAGACTCCTTTTATCCTGAGTCTGGCCCACTGCTTTTCTTCAAAGCAACATATACGCGACTGTATCTACAGAAACCTGTCTATGTACATGGCTACGCTTCATGAAACTCGCATATAACCACTTTTCTCTGAAATAGATAAGTTTTAACAGCAAGATGATGCATCAACTACTCCCAGCTTCTATCTGAGATATTCAAATGTCTCTTTGGGCAGTGGTTTGGTGAATATATCAGCAACCTGTTCTTTGGAGGGAACATACTCCAATTTGAACTTTTGTTCAAGCACTTGCTCACGTAAAAAATGATATTTGATGGGTATGTGCTTGGTCTTGGAATGCATGACTGGATTCTTTGAAATAATGATGGAACTTATATTATCACATATAATGGAAATGGGTGGATTACATGTGATCTGAATGTCTTGCAATGTTTGCATCATCCAAAGGAGTTGTGTGCAGCAAGATGCAACAGCCACATATTCTGTTTCAGTTGTAGATAATGCAATTGAAATTTATTTCTTGTTGAACCAAGACACTAATTTGGAACCCATATAGAATGCACCACCACTAGTGGTTTTTTTGTCATCAACACTTCCTGCCCAATCTACATCTATATATGCATGAAGTGTGAGATTTGTATCTCTAGGATACCATAAACCAAAATTTTTTGTTCCTTGAAGATATTATAAAATAATTTTGACTGCCTGAAGGTGTGATTCCTTTGGATTTGCTTCGAATCTTCCAACTATTCCCACTGCATGCATGATGTCTGGTCGGGTACCTATTAGATAAAGTAGACTGCCAATCATGGATCTGTAGGTTGGTTGATGTACTACTACTGATTCATCATTTGAGCTGAGACTGCATCTGTTATCATTGGGGTACATACTAGTTTCAAATCTTCCATGTCGTATTTTTTCAAGATCTGCTTGAGATATTTGGTTTGTGACAGAAAATACCATCTTTATTTTGTTGAACTTGTAGACCAAGAAAATATGTAAGCTCACCAAGTAGGGACATTTTGAATTCTTGCTGCGTTACCGAAGCAATATTCTAACTCATGGCTTCTTCATTGCTACCAAAAATGATATCATCAACATACACAACAAGTATTAGCAATTTATTATTGTCAATCTTTGTATATAGATTACTATCAGTTGATCTTTTTGAAAAACCTTGGTGATGGAGGTATTTGTCAAGATGGTAATACCAGGCCCTTGGAGCTTGTTTTAGACCATAGAGAGCCATTCTGAGTCTACATACAAGTTTTGCATCATTTCCAAGAATGAATCCGTCTGGTTGCTCAATATATACTTCTTTTTCTAAGTCTCCATTAAGAAAGGAAGATTTTACATCCATTTGGTATACTTTGAATTTCTGAAAACTATAAAGAGCAAGGAGCATTCTTATGGCTTCAAGTCTAGCAACAAGTGCAAAAGTTTCTTCGAAATCTATACCTTCTTGTTGAGCATATCCTTTAGAAACAAGTCTAGCCTTGTTTCTAATAACTTCTCCATTTTCATTCAGCTTGTTTTTGAATATCCATTTGGTTCCTATGATATTCTTATCATGAGGTCTAGGAACTAATTCCCAAGTATTATTCCTTTCAATTTTCTCAAGTTCTTCATTAATGGCCTTGACCCAACATTCATATTTGCATGCTTCATTTACATTTTGTGGTTCGATGGAGGAAAGCAATGCTAGATAGCTTGAAGCTTCTGTAATAGTTCTTCTTGTCTCTACACCTGCCAATTTCTATCCCAAAATTTGAGTCTCTGGATGACTATTCTGAACATACCTGGATGGAGTCTTTTCTTCTGCCTTTATCTGTTATTCTAGTGCTTCATTGGTTTCTTCTTCAGAATTAATCTGATTTGATGTGGGAGGATAATCCTCATATTCTCCACAATCTTTGATTTTTACCTACTTTGGATTTTTGCATGCTTTATCAACCACATCATCAATACTTTCAATAATTTTCCCAAGTCTTTTGTTATAAAACTTATATCCTTTACTTTAGGAAGAGTAACCAAGGAGAATGGCTTCATCTGCTCTAGGTTCAAACTTGCCAAGTTTCTCATCAGTCCTTTTAATGTAACATTTTCTTCCAAAAACTTTGAAGTATTTTACAATATGAGTCTTACCATACCAAAGTTCATGTGGAGTGTGAGTTCTGTTTAACTGAAAATTTTCTTGGTTGAGAATGGTGACGGCAACGAATGTAGCTTCACCCCAGAAGGTTGCAGGAGTTCCAGACTCATCTAGTATAGCATGAGCCATTTTTTGAATAGTTATATTCATCCTTTCTACCACTCCATTTTGCTAAGGAGTCCTTTTAGTGGAGAATTGCCTTTTTATTCCATGTTCTTCATAAAAGTCAAAGAATTCATCCAAGGTAAATTCCCCTCCTCGATCAGATCTGAGGCATTTGATTTTGCGATCTGATTCATTTTCAACCAAGGCTTTGAAGGCTTTGAATTTTTCAAATGCTTTATCTTTATGCTTTAGACACCCTATCCAACACATTTTGGAAAAATCATCAATGAACAAGATAAAGTATTCCTCTCCATGAGGTGACTTTTTCCTTGATGGTCCACATAAATCAGTATGAACAAGTTCAAGAGGATTACTAGCTGATCCTTCCTTTTGAGGGAAGTGTGCTCTGGTTTGCTTACCAAATTGACATGATTTACATATTGTATTTTCAGGGATGCTGATATCAAGAAGATCATGAACAACCTGGAATCTACATGCTTTTCTTATTTGAGAGAAGCTTAGATGCCCCAATCTTTTGTGCCATAACCAGTGTTCATCATTTTTGCTTAGATAGCACCGTTGTTGTCCTCCCTTGAGTATGTATAAGTTGTTTGGAGTTCTTATAACTTTGATCATAGTTTCTCCTATATCAAGCTCATGAACAACACATCCATTTGATTGAAATACTACTTCATTTCCTTGATTACACATTTGACTGACACTCAACAAGTTATGCTTTAGACAATCAACATACGTAACATTCCTAGCTTTAATTTTTTATTTTAAGAGAACAGAACCTTTACTTTTTATGACAGCAGGAGTTTCATTTCCAAAAGAGACCTTCTCTTTCTTTTCTAAGGCATTATATGACTGAAGTTTTTCTTTATCACCTGTCATGTGTTTCAAGCATCCACTGTCGATGTACCTGATGGGCCCCATAAATGGGTAATTATATGGGCTCATTTTGCTTCCTAACTTAGCTTAATCCACCATTCTCATTATTTTATTGCACGTTTTTTATTATATTTATGCTAATAGAGTGAGTTGGGTTAGTCATTATACCATGAAGTCTAATGTGTGCTTTATGCAGATTTTTGGTCAATTTTGAGACAGAGTCAAAGGTTTAATGAGAATTTGGCAGCCAATATTCGAGGACGACAAGGGAGAGGATCTATAGGAGGGTTTCCCCCTCATTGATGACTCCCTACTTCGAATCCTCCTTGAGAAATCTCGGAGCACAAGCAATCACATCAATGCATCAAAGAGGCAGTTGAGCAAGTGAAGAGTAACTGTTGTCTATCTCAAGTCTTGGGGCCCAAGCCTCCTCGATTTTAGGAGAACCATTGGGAGTTCTATGCCTACGGCCTCATTAGGTTATTGGATGTTAGTCAAATTTTCACACTTTTGTTGCATTTTTTGCTTAGCTCACTTCGAGCTTACTTTTGTGGACAATTTCATGTAATGTGACTATTATTTTGATAATGAAGATGAAATATTTTTTGAGCCAGCACTGAGTTACCTCAAAGGGCTGAAGCTCTTGGGTTAGGGCCCAACCCAAGCTTCCCAACACCTCATGTTTTGTATTTATATATCTTGTTGCAGTTTATGAATTAGTTGCTATTAGATAGGTTTCTTCCTTGGTTAGAATAGGTTGGTTTTGGTGATTTATATAACTGTTTCCATTTCAGTTTGTTGAAGTAGGTTAAATAGTGATAAGAGAAAGATATAAAAGGGCCTTCAATAGAGCCTTGAACTCCTTTCCTTCCTTTAGGACCATGAACTGAGGTCAAGACCCACTTCCTGCCACAAAAACACAGATTTTCCTTCTCCATGCAATTTCTAGTGTTGTAGTTTGAGTTAGAGGATAATGCTTTGCTTTAGATCTATTTTGTCATGCTCATTTCTATTTCTACAATAAATCTCCATTCATGCTTTCCTTTCCATATAGCATTGTTCAACATTTTCTTTTCCTAGATCAGAATTTAGGTTAACATGAGATACAGTTCTGTTTTTTTGGTGCAGCTAGTTTCTTTACTTGCTCAGCTTCAGTGTTTGATTTGTAGTTCTCTTGCAGTACATATATGCTCATAATAAGTCAATAAATCAGCCACCACCATCTCTCTTTGATACATGTTCCAC
This sequence comes from Pinus taeda, assembly GCA_000404065.3. Taxonomy (NCBI): domain Eukaryota; kingdom Viridiplantae; phylum Streptophyta; class Pinopsida; order Pinales; family Pinaceae; genus Pinus; species Pinus taeda. Next base: position 71,962 of record APFE031399288.1, read on the forward strand.
CGGTCATTCTCAGCCCCTCATAAATCTGCCCTAATTTTCTGCACTTTTCTCATAAACTTTCCTCCCTTTCCTTGAACAAATCCAACCACCTCTCTCTTTCCTAATCCTTCTATATGGACCTTAGACACCTTAAAACATTATTATAGCCTTCAGCTACCCTATCCAACCATTTTCCCACCTTCAAAACCTATAAAACATCTCTCGGAATCCTCCTGTAGACCTCCTGTAGATCCACTGCAGCCTCCTGTAGAAATTCCTGTAGGTGACTTTTTGAAGTCAGATTGTATGGAAAGCCTCCAGAAGGTTACCAAAGGCCTCCTAGAACCCATCCCCACCTTCCTACACCTCTGCAAACTTCAAATTCGTCCTCCATCACCACCTAGTCGCTGCCACATCCACAAACAAATAAATTACATGCATGACAATTTCACATAAAATACATAAAAACCCAAAAAGATGTTTTTTTATCATTTCCTCCTAGAAATAGCTTGAATAGATGTTGTTTACTTCCTAAGTAGGTAATGACATTCATTTTATGGTTTTTCATCTCTCTTTCTACAAAAGTAGGGTTAGTTGGTTAATTAGGGTTGACTAGGTTTACTTTACATTTCAGTCTTCTTTTCCTTTCTGCAAATAGAGTAGCCACTGTAGAGTGAGCTTTCCTTTCTTTCATAACACATAAAGTTTCTTCTGGAAATCATAGAATTTGGCTTGAGCTCCTAGTGATCTTGTGCCAACTGATCAAGTGACAGCCTGCAGTAAGAACTAGTACTTGTGCATATAGCACCGTCACTTCCAAGTTTGTTACGAACTACCGGGTTGATAAAAGTAAAGTAGGAAGCCCCAAGAGTTGTAGCATTATTGCTGCAATACTAATGCTCACCAGTACCACTGATTTTGCTTGTCCTTCTGCATACAAGGCTATACCACATCGTTCTATTTGCGGTTCTTTCTTTCTCCATTTTTTGGGATTTAATGAATTTTTCTCCTTCTGATATGTTTGCCGAAATTTACTCCTACATTCAAATTCTTCATGACAGAAGTTGTTGTAGATAGAGCATTCTATTTCATTTTCAAGAAGAGAAAAGTTATTGTAGGTCTGTTTCATGATCCCCAATGCATTCCTTTTATTTCGTGCTTCTCTAGTCATGATGATCTTGTAAGCAACATATTGAGTAGCTTTGTGTCCAAAGTTATGACATGAAAAACATTGACCATTAAAGAAGTTCCTATGATTATCGAATCTATTGACCTGGTGTTTGTAGTTGTCATTGATATGCATTCTTGAAATAGATTGAGTATGATTTACCTGAGGTTGGTTGTAGCTTCTGTTCATTCTTGAAGTAAATTGAGCTTGATTTACCTGGTGATTTGCTTTAGGCCTTTGTTGTCGATTGTCAAACTATTCACTGCTCTTTGCTGCATCAAGATAGCTTTTAGTGGGGGTTGACAGCTTCTATGCTAGGGATGCTTCTTCAGTATATCGAAGGCTTGTCTTTATCACAGGAGAACACTGCACTTTGATAACTTCATTTAAGATTTATGATCCTTTAGCAAATATAAGATTGAGAGCTTTTGTTTTCTCAATATCCTTTCTTAGACCCACAATTTCACATTCTAGTTTTTCATTGTGTTTTTCTCTTTCAGAAAGTTGGAATGTTAGAGTATCTATAATCATATTATTTTCTTCTAAATAGATTTTGAGTTTAGAGATTTCTTCATAAAGGTCATCTTCATCTAAAGCATCCAAGAAATCATCATCTTCAAAAGCCATCAGAAGTCTATAGTCATTACTATTTTCATCTTCATCACTATTTGATAAACCATCGCTATCTTCATACATATAGTAGCTCTTCTTACTTACACTTTTTTTTCTATTCCATTTTGTTGATTCCTTACCTTTATCAAGCTTATCTTTACGAGGACTTTTGGCAGCATAATGACCAACTCTTCCACAAGCAAAACATTTGAAGGGTAGTTTACCTCTAAATCTTTCAGAACCCCGTTGAAGGTTCTTGACAAATTTTGCTTCTTCCTCTCCTTCTGAAATATGTCTTGATCCATTGAGTTCTTCCCTTCCTGAAGCTTTGAATGCAGCTTCTCTCATATTTGATGGACCTCCTTTTCTCAATTAGAAAGTAGTTAAGATTCTGTGAAACTGTGACATAGTAATTGTCTAAAGATCCTGCTTTTTCTTCTATGGAAGATACTTTTGATTCAAACTTAGTAGACAAGGGTCTTAAAACCTTTTCAACTAAAGTAACTTATTTTAACTCTTCATCCAAGTTCTTCATGCAATTAACAATATCATCATCTATACGTAAGAAGTGACTAGCTATACTCTCATCATTGTGCATTTTTAGAGTTTCATATTGAATTTTGAGAGTTTGCAGTTTTGCACGTTTTACCTGATTGTCTCCTTCATAGCTTAGAATGATCTTGTCCCATATTTCTTTGGCAGTTTTGAGTTGTATAACTTTGACCAATTCTGATTGTGACAGACTCCCCAATAATGTCCCTTGTTCTCTAAATCTTAAAGGGAGAAGTCAAAAGGAGAAGCCGCTTCCCTTGAATGGTCGATTAGCTCAACCAATTCTCTTTTAAGAAAGGCGAGCAGGTTATGTAATAAGTGCCCCTCTCTGAGTTGGAAGAAAAGAGAATTTCATTTGCATCATGCTCGGACCTTTTTCTCAGAGAAGGACTAGATCATCTTTCCCTCAACCGACGTGATAGTGGCCTTCGGATTGCGCTTATATTACCGAAATGAGTTAGCGAAAACTTGAAAGGTTCTATCAGAGATTTAAGAACACTTGCCTGGAGAGTATTGACAACCTTGGCATTGGTTTCATATTGCTTTTTATCTACCGTATCTGTAGGAATTGCTGATGGAAATGTATATCCTCCTTCCACGACTTCCCAGAAATCTGTTCCAAGAGATTGAAGATAGTTTGTGGTTCTTACCTTCCAATAAATGAATTTGCTCCCATCAAATATTGGTGGTCTAATGAATCCCTCTCTTTCATAGTTACTCACAATGATAGATCTTCCTTCAAGCGATCAAGCTTCTTTTGAAGGACCGGCTCTGATACCAATTGTTGGAAATAATACTGAGAAGGGGGGTGAATCAGTATTAGCAAGTCAATAATTTTTCATTTCCATAATCAAATTCATATACACTACTTTAGTTAATGGAACTCGTGTGTATACGCAACTGTGTTTAAGGCAATTAGCATATATCCTCCAGACTTATGATTTAGTTAATTCATCATATGTTGATCTTTAATCAATGCATCAGAACCATATAAACAGTAACCAGGTGTAGTAAAAACAGAATAGACAATCACACACAAGAACACAATATATAAGGTGGAAACCCAATGTGGGTGAAACCAACCTGCTGCAAACGTCTCTATCTTCTTTTTAAATTAGAAACTTCTTTTTACAATTTTTGTACTGGTGCAGTATTATACTAGTATGCAGGCTTCTACCTACAGAAAGCTACAACCGGAAGGGAGCTATGACCCCCTATCTCTTGTACTAGTTGATCTGTGTACTAGTACATAGGTGCCAGCCTACAAAAGGCTACAACCTTCTCTTTTCTTCCAGGGACCACGTTTCATAAATTTTTAGACTAGATCCATCAAATATATCTGCATCAACCAATCTCCTTTGCACCAATAAAAAATGAATCAATCAATCACTTTTCAGAATGTTGTAACCAGAATATAGTAACTAGAGCTCAAAACACTGCAAGAGCAAATAGAAGCAACTAAAACATATTTTATGAGGTATACGCTACTTCAATGTGTTGAACCTGCTTGCATGCGCTCTTTTCTCAAGGCAGACCTATGTACAGATCTACAAATCAAATTTAAGATGTATACGCTATTTTGATATGCAGAACCAACGTGTATATGTGCCTTTTTCTAAATTGAACATGTGTACAAATCTATAAATGATGATTTAAACTTTACAACAATTTCATACTTCAGTTATACCCAAATCATCATATTTACAGACTACAACATGTGCCAGATATTCAGATAAATAATCAAAAACTACATAAAGATACTTCACTTCTAGCCTTAAGATCATGACCCATCATTAGATCTTATCCTTCATCAAGCGCTAAGGTTCATCCTTGGTTCAATCTAGCTATGCATCATAACACAATAACATGTATGCTAGATCTTGCTCTTCATTAGATATTCAATACTTGAGTGGCTTTGCCTAATGAACTTCTCCTCCTTTTATAGTCTTAGGCCTTACTCAATACCATGGACCAAAACCACTTAGGATCAATACCTTGGACCAAATACCTGGGGTCAATACTCTGGACCAGATACCTTTGACTGATACCATGGATCAAAACTCATTTTTCCATAATGTACGCACCTTTCCTTCTATGAAAGTCTATGTGTACATTATACACTTCTTTTGGTCTGCTAACCCTGTACACGTAGCTTCGTCAATGGGGAACCTGCATATACCATTCTTTCTCCACTCTGTGAGTCTGAACTATGATCTGTCATTAGAGTGAGTTGCCATAAAGGACAACAACTGTGTCATAGTGCAAAATATGTGTCATAATGCCAACATGCTAACACCTACATTCCACTTAGAAAAGTGGTCAAAAAATGAAATGAGAAAATGGAAAATCCGAACACGCCATGAGATTTGTGGCATCAAATAGTGCAAAATCGACTATCAAATTTTGAATTCTGAGAAAGTGAAAATCTAGGGCTTAAGGAATATTTTAGATTCCCCATAGATTCCTCAAAGATTCCCTCCTCTGGGGCTTCTACAAATCCGCTACTTAGATAAGGAAACTGACTGTGCCATCGGGTTCATGTCACTGAGAGGTGTAAGAATGACATAAATTTTTTCCAATTTGGACATTGCAAAAATTTCACCCTCTTGCAAAATTTCGCTCAATCATGGTTTCACCTGCATTAAAAATTAATTAAAAAAAATATGCCTTGATTTTTGTGCCCACTCCTGGTCCCCCATGCCTACTAGGTGCACTGATGAAATGAAGCTTTATATAAATTGTCTTGGGCGGATTATTCAATAAAGTGGTTGTAGATGAGTTGGTTTGGAATCCCGAATTCGGTGGAGGAGGTTGGGTGGTCAAATCCCAACTCATCCCTTGTTTTAACCATGAAATCATACCTGCATTTCAATTTTTTTTATAGTCACATTAATGGTGGATGGAGTTGGGTCCGCCTTTGGTGGCCCACCCCTTAACCTCTGCTGGTTGATTGAGTGGGAGCCCTTGCATTTAATGGGGGGTGTGTGTTGTTTGTTGTACACAGTATATGGGGGAGTAGATGAGGGTGCTCGGGAGGCGGGCTGGCTGCATTGGCTGAGCAAGTTCGAGCCCTGTCACCCTCGACATATATTTATATGGTAATTTTTGGCACAGTGTGGGCCGGGTCCACCAGAGGTGGCCCCCGCCCACCCCATATTAATATGGTTAATGTGTGCAGTGGAGGTTTGGAGGGTTCGGCAGGGTGATGGCCGCCGACCCTAATTTTAATATATTTTTATTTTATGGTTGCGAGAGGACCGATGGGGTTCATGGCACGTCGGCCGCTTAATAAAATTTTGTTATGTAGTTTTGGGGATGGCGGGGGTGGTGGCCTACCACCACATTCATATTTTTTTTATTTAAAATGGCGAAGATTTTCAAATCTTTAGAAAATAAGGGATATTAGGCAAATTAACGAGGCCACAATTGTGACCGCTTTCGGGAGCTAGGTTTCATGCCTCAGGGTCAATCAAATTGTAGGATACTTTAACCTGGCCCACAGCACAACTTTGACCAAAACTTTGACTAGCTCGTTCTCCCTCATACGAGCTTGGATTAATGAACTGTTTACACCGCCACGATTAGGACGAAACGATCTATGCTATGGTCTTGGTTTGAAATCATTATGATCACTTTTATTTTCAAGCTTTCATAAGCCCTCTTTATCCTCTGTTTGTCGCTAGAGCCACCTGGATCATGAAAACAAGGTTTTAGGCAAGCTTCTTCAAAATTCTCTCAGGACAACTTTTCTTCTCTTCTTCAAGGATGCTTCTATATATGTTTCATGGTGAATACACTTACAAATTTAATCATTTTGATGCTTCAGGATACAGGATGAGAAGTGTGACAAAATACTGTGTAACAAATGCCCCCTAAAGCATGAAGGCAGAAAAGGGAGTGATGGGTGAAATTATTTATAAGTCAAGGCAAGGGCCTAGAGAAACACCATCAGGAGACCTACAAATCAAGCATGATACAATATATATCTGACATATTTGATGTAAATATGTCTAATAATACATATCTAAATAGGCATAAAAAAATACATGAATCCACAGCATGTATGCAACCATTCGGATAGAAGGGATCATCTGTATGGATCCACATCATGGACGCAACCATCCGAATAGAAGGGATCATGTGTATAAACATGAATAACTAATACTCCACCAACCTAGATTTATTGAACGAAACCTGGGCTCTTCATCTCTGTCTCGATCCAACCAAAGTACGAATCCTACCATGTGAATAGATGTGTCAGAGTTGAACATGGCAAAAAACCACCTGATTACCACTCAATGATGTAAACTATTAACAAGCACGAGAAAAACCACCAATAATGACAATGGTTCTCAAGGTCCACTAGCAAAATCCACGAGCGTGAATAGGAAAGTTGAAGTCGAACATCCATAGAATCATTTAATTAAAGGCAAATGATGTGAACCTATTGTCGAATACAAAGAACTTGCCATTGAGGCATGCAAGATCCAAGGTACTGAAAGGGAGCTTATAGATCATCTTCCTGGATAATGAGTTGGAGTCAACAAGAAGTGATCCATTGAAGGAGGGCAATAATGTTTCCCACATCATCGACACGAAACAAAGGATGTAGCAGAGTGATTTAGGATTGTTGCCGAAAGGTCAGACAGGGTATAAGCGATAAAAATTGTTGATGGGACTTCTCTTGAACATATTGGAAAAATGACTTTGGAGTTTGGCAGCATTTGATTCAACATAGGATTAGAGGTCATGATTACAATAGGGTATAATCAGATGAAAGGAAAATGGATTCCCATATCCCAGGAAGGAAAGTGATGAAGTGAGGATAACCCGAACCCCACACTAATGGCAAATAAGTGTCATATTCAAGAGCGACATGCTGCCTTTATAAAAAATACAGAACGTGTTCACTTATGCTTTTCCCCACTATTTCTAGCAAGTACCTCATTATTTTTTATCGCAATCTTGAAGAGGATAGCATATGCTTGTCATATAAGTTCATCCTTTGGATGAATCCAGCCTAGTAAGTTTAATGAGCCCTAGGAAGGAGTAACACAGTCTATGGTGACAAGTCTTGCATTGTTTAAGTTTTACAAGTCTGACGGAGGGGTAACTCGACATACTTTTCATGTTCAGAGAGTTTGAAAAAGAGGCAAAAAGGAAACTCCAAAGGTCCCTTTTCACAGATAGTCTCTCGAATTTGAAAAGGTAGAAAACAATATTTAAGAGAACCTCTTAGCCACACGTGACCAAGGTATTCCTTTTTCGTATAATAGTCTATCTCAGTCCAGAAAAGGGTTAAACTTATACTAAGCATACGTCATTTCATTTACTTTAATGAGTTCGAAACGACAAGTACTCGACAATCTTTTCATATTTCGAGAGTTAAAAAAGAGCTGAAATATGACTCCATGGGGGTTCCTTTTTCGTTTATTTTTTACGAGTCTGAAAAAGTGATAAAATGAAACTCGTTAGTTTATTCAAAATTAATCACTGTCACCATTTATCCATGACCTGTCACTGCACAAGTGAACACATGTTACCCATTTCGAGAATAATATTAAAATATAAGAAAAATGTGCCCTAAATGGTAAAAATATTTCAAAAAATTATATAAACCCAAAAAGTAAAAACAAATTTACCATTTAACATTTGGCAATTTGGAGAGAACATTTTACCCCAAATTCCTTGATCTTCAGGTAAGAAGTGTGACCAATTTCGGACACCATTTGACAACCCGTTTTATACAAGTAAAAGTTTGTCCTTCCTTTGCATTTTGATTGTGTTTTTAAGTGATTTCATCTATAGAATAGATAGTAAGGAGGGCTGGAAAAAAATTTATGTCAAGGGTGATTAGCGTGGGTTTACCCATCAGACCCATGCTACTCACCCTGAGCTCAACTGTGCCATTGTGTTGGAAGCACGGAAAAAATTGAAAAACAGTCGCACTGACGCTGAGACATATAGATTCTTGAAAATCCTCCATGATTAATGATGGTTTTTGAAATTTTCTTCCATAGAAGCTAATAAAATCTTTGTTTATGGATGTTTCATAGGTCATTCACTAAAAAATGGTGATTGAATGGAAGGAAAGAGGTCATGAAGCAGCCCAAGATCCAAATTGCATAGTGGCCCTTCAGGCATGTGGACTACTGAAATTCTTCTTTATCCCTAGGGTTTGGACCCAAATAGAGTTACTACAACATTTAGTTGGATGGTGGGATGTAGACCGCCAAATGTTTATCATAGGAGACTAAGAACTCAAGATAGATATTGCAGACATCTATTTCATTACAGGTTTGTCCAGAAGGGGACAACAAATTCAGCTATCTGGTTTTTGTATTGGGGTAGAAAGTACAAGTATGACGATAGTGAGACATTGTGCAGGCTCTCAAAAAACAAAGAGTGGGAAGATAGATATAAAAACTATCACAAATCTCACACTTAGAATGATTCTTCATACCATGGATTCAATAGTTGGAGCTCAGGCCCTGCACGAAGAAACTAAGTCACACTTGCAGTATGCAATAGACTGTCTTAGTCCTACAGTATTTAACTCGTGTGAAGGGTTGTTGGTCAACATGAAAGACCAAGTCACAAAATGCAAGACAGGGAGATTGAAACAATTCGGTTATGGATCAATATTGGTGACAATCTTCTTAGAACGTGTGTCATTATTTAGGTATCAGTGGATAGAGGTGGAGGCTCCAGGACCCACAGATCCATGACTGCTGAGGTGGGGTGAGTTGATGCCTTGCATGGAGGTTGTCAACATATGTCTTTTCCTCCCACATTCTTTTGATGGCTACAACAACAACTCATCATGGTAGATGATTGGGCGTATGCCAGTACAGATTTCTGGGGACATCCTAACCTTCCATTTCCACCTGGCATACAATGGACTGATGCAGGTAAAAGCTATTTTTTTTTTAATCAAGTTTTTTATTTTTTTGTTCTATGTGAACTGAGATTTGAGACTTGTGATTTTTGTAGATATTGGACCAGAGAGACCTCCATGGTTTTCTCTAATAGCTAGGAGGGTTGTTCGGAAGATTGAGGATGCACCCTAAGAGGAGGGAGTTGATTTAATAGTAGAGGTGGAATGCAACCTGGAAGCCTTGACAAGATACATTCTAGAGTATGCATGTATTGATGAGGTGCCACTATGGTATCAGAGGCATATCATAGGAGTGTCAGCTAGACTAGTCAGTTGTTGAACCAAGTTATCAAAGCTATTTCATGCTACCATGAGCACCATGCTGACGGATATCCATATCTCTAGTTTTCATTTTCTTCACTTATGTAGGTTCGAGAAACCATGTGTCTCAAAACTCAAATTTTGATATTTTGATGTAATAGACATTTTTCAAAAATCTCTCTCTCTCTCTCTTTCTATATATATATATATATATATATATATAATATATATATATTAGATATATAGATATTCTATCTATCTATATTATATATATTATATATAATATATATATATATATATATATATATATATATATATATATATTTATATATATATATATATATATTATATAGATATATCTATATATATATATATATATTATATTATATATATATATATTATATATAATTATATATATATTATATATATATATATTATATATATATATATATATATATATATATATATATATTATTTACAAAAGGGTGCATATGAGTTAGTTGACTATGATGGCTATCAATTGTCTGAGCCCTGTAATGGGATATACCTCAAAACATATTATGCCTAGATTTTTCATAGATATCTTGTACATTAGTGTGTTGTATTTTGGTGTGAATGTTTGCATTTTTTCAAACATGTTTTCCCTTCTTACCGCGTGTTCCACTTGGTTTTCAGATGTCGATGAACCTTCTTCCTCATGTCGGTTTCGTTGATGGCGCTTTTCGTAGTACACAAAATCTCTCTTCCGTTGCATGGTCACTTTACGCTCCCAATGGTGAGTTAGTGATTTTATAGGGCATATGTCTAGCTCGTACAACTAACAATATTCCTGAATATAGTGCGGTTTTCGAACTATTTTCGGAAGCTATTTCTACTGGTATTAGGGCGTTAGTTGTTAAACTTGACTCACAACTCATTGTATTACAGTTAAACAACATTATTCCATAAAAAAAACTAATATTTTAAGGATGTACTTACCTGTTCGTCTCTTCAAAAGACATTTTGATTACATTACCTATCAACATATTCTGATACATCTAAATACATTACTGGACACATTGGAAAATCATGTATTAGATAGACATCTGCGACGCATGTAAAAGAAAAACCATCACATAGTAGGAGAAATATATACAACAAGTAAATGTATATATATATATATATATATATATATAATATATATATATATATATATATATATATATTATATATATATATATAGATAGATAGATATCTGTGTGTGTGTATGTATGTATCTATATATATATATACATGTTTTACCTTTTATATCTATTTCTCCTACTATGTGATGGTTTTTCTTTTACATGCGTCGCAGATGTCTATCTAATACATGACTTTCCAATGTGTCCGTTAATGTATTTAGATGTCTCAAAATATCTTGATAGGTAATGTAATCAAAATGTCTTTCCAAGGGACAAACACGTAAGTACATCCTTAAAATATTAGGTTTTTTTATGGAATAATGTTGTTTAACTGTAATACAATGAGTTGTGAGTCAAGTTTAATAGCTAATGCCCTAATACTAATAGCAATAGCTTCCGACAATAGTTTGAAAACCGCATTATATTTAGGAATATTGCTAGTTCTACGAGCTAGACATATGCCCTGTAAACTCACTAACTCACCATTGGGAATGTAGAGTGCCCATGCAATGGAAGAGAGATTTTGTGTACTACGGAAAGTGCCATCAGTGAAACCGACATGAGGAAGAAGGTTCGTTGACATCTGCAAACCAAGTGGAACATGTGGTAAGCAGGGAAAACATGTTCGAAAAAATGCAAATATTCACACCAAAATACAACACACTAATGTACAAGGTATATATGAAAAATCTAGGCATAATATTTTTTGAGGTATATCTTATTACAGGGCTCAGACAACTAATAGCCATCATAGTCAACTAACTCATATGAACCCTTTTGTAATACATGTTTAATGATATAGGGTCCATCCCACATAGGTTCGATTATCCCGAATCCTAATTTGTCATTAGCATGATCATATAAGAGGACTAAGTCATCTTCTTCATATAAACGAGGGGTCACAATTTTGTCATACTTAACTTTAACTCTTTTTTCTGAGACTCGGTTAACGATGTGGAAATTCAACAAGTCTCATCAAGAAGTTTTAAATAAAGTAACCTTTCTTCCTCAAGTGAAGTGCCATGGAGTAATTCAACAACTAGTTTTAAAGATGGGATTTCACATTCGATAGGTAGGGTGGTTTCTAGACCATAAACCAATTGAAAAGGTGTGAATCTGGTCATTGTTTTGGCAGTGGTTCAATATGCCCATAATGTTGAAAAAACATGAGATGGTAGTTCTTTTTATGCATCCCAATGGTTCGTTGAAGCATTGTGATCAAAACTTTGTTAACAACTTCAACTTGGCCATTGGCCTATGGATAATATGGAGTTGAGCTATCTTGATGTAATCCCAACTGAGCAGTGAGTTCTGCCATCATGTGATTTTGGAAATGGGAGCGATGGTCAGTGACTATGGCTTGCAGTACACTGAACCAAGATATGACATGGTTGAATAAAAACAAAGCCATAGTTTCACCATCAGCATTGTAGGTAGGCATCACCTCAGCCCATTTTGTGAAATAATCTACAGCTACAATGATGTATTCATGCCCCCTAGCCGAGTGAGGGTTACAAGTCATAAAATCAAGGCCCCATTTTGAAAATGGTCCAACGATGATAACTGGGTGTAAAGGAGCAGGTAGGGTTCATTTTTTATGGTTGTAAACTTGGTAAGCATGACATTTTTTGACTGCAAGAATGAAATCTTTGAAAATAGAGGGCTAAAAATAACTAGCACGAGGGATCTTTTGAGTGGTGGCATATCCTGAAAAATGACCACCACAGGCTCCAAAGTGGCAATCATTCAAATCTTTCTCAGCTTCCTCATTCGTCAGACACTGTTGAAGGACTAAATCCACACCAAGGTGGTATAAGGTATCCCTAATAATGCAATAGGGTTGGGACTAGTACCGAATTCAGCACCACTCAAAGTGAGATAAATCTAATCGAAAGTTTTGAGTTTGGAGATATATGATGATGTTTCCACACCATGGGTCATGGGTGCTAATAAGGAAGAGATATTCATCAGGAATCATCTCATCAGATATAGCAGTCATGTTTGTAGAAGGAAGGTCACAAATTAATTCAACAAAAATAAGTGATTCTTCGAATTAGCTTTGGTGAACTCTAAGTCAAACTCTTGTAGGATCACAATCCATTTGGATTATTTACCCCCAAGCAACTGATGATACATAATATAGGTCATGGGGTTGCAATAAGATATCATTACAGTTTTGTGTAAGAGAATAAATTGATGAAAACGTTGGACAACGTGAACAACTGCCAATGCCAACTTTTCTACATGAGCATATCGAGTGTCAACATCAAAAAGATTACGACTCAAGTTGTATATAACATTCTCATTTCCATTGTCATCATCCTGAACCAACACCATACCAATGGTATTTTCAATGACGGCGAAGTACAATAGATAATCGCGATGGTAATTTGGGGGATGCAGCAAACGTGCGCTAATGAGTGCGGCCTTTAAAGAATCAAATGACTTATGAGAAATGTCATCCCAAATGAATGGGACTCATTTCTTTAGAAGGAAAATAAAACTCTTGGGAAGCTCATCATAATTTGGGACAAAACGACAAAGAAAGTTTGCCTTTCCCTGCAAACTTTGAAGTTGATGTATGGAAGATGGAGGTGGAAAATTGACAATGGCCTCCACCTTGAGAGGATCAATGTGGATGCCTTGTTTGGAGACTACAAAGCCTAAGAGATGAATAGATTCAACACAAAAGAGACACTTATGAGGATTCAATTGGATATTGTAGTGTCAACAACGAAGAAAATTCACCCGAAGGTGAGCTAGATGGTCTTGACGTTTAAGCAAATGCATTGGTAAATCTTCGAGATATGGCTGAACGAGATTTCTAATATCCTGGAAAGCATAAGAAATGGCTCGTTGGAAGGTTGCACTAGCATTTTTAAGGCCAAAAGGAAGCTTTTTGTAGGCTAAAGTCCCCCAAGGACAAATAAAGATAGTCTTGTGTTGATCGATAGGAAGGATATTAATTTGATTATATCTAGAGAATCCATCCATGAAGGAGAAAATTTCACTCCCGGCACATTCATTGATAATATGGTTGATAAAGGGAGTAGGGTAATTATTATTAGGATAGGTTCAATTAATATCTCGATAGTCGACATAGACTCATATGGTTCTATGTTTCTTAGTTACTGAAATGATGTTGGAAACCCAATATGTCAGTGGGGTAGGATAAATAAAGACAACTTCGAGAAGTTTTTCAACTTCACCCTTAATGGCAGTTGCCTTCCTTGGGTGCATTGGAAGAAGTTGTTGCATAGGTTTCACGTCCGGATAGGTGGGAATCTCATGTACCACAATATTGGTATCGATGCCAGACATCTCTTCATAAGACCAGGCAAAGACGTCATGAAATTATTTGAATAGGGTTGTATAAATATTAATCTCATCAGGAGAGCAAGAAGCCCCTATGTGAATGTTTTCAACAATCCCAGGTTTGGATGAGATGTTGATGGGAATTTTTGCTGAAATTTTCCCTAAATTTCCTTCAGACAACACCTCAGGAACCAATATAGGTGTCTAAAATGGAGTAGTTATTTCAGTGGAAAGTAAAGGACCTAGAAAAGTAGGAATTGATCCAGGGTAGGAAGAAATAGGAACGATGATGAATATCATTCCAAGGGGTTTCTTCAAGAGACATGACTTCAATGATGTGTTCGTCAGTAAGGAACGTCTCTTTCAAAGGATCTTCGGAACCAGAAGAACCAAGCCAAGGAGTTTTTAGATGCGAGTCTATGGAAAATCTCAATCGATCATGATTTGTAGATGTAGACACGAAATCCAAAAGGACAGTTTGATAAGCATGCCCAATTGGGATAAGCGGCACGGCGTCGCCAAAATTATGGATCTAATTGGGTATAGGGATGATCCATGGGTCAGAATTAGATGAGATCATGTTAATTGAGACAACATTGGAGGGAGGAGGAAGGGAAAATTTTCCCATTAAAGCATGGTCCTTAAAAATGCTCGTTCTGACACTTTTATAAGGAATTTTGGTTTTCCCAACATAAGGCACATTACCTGTTGAAGAATCAGATGAAAAAAAGACAATTGATCAACAATGACAAATTTCCCTTGGTGGGGAAGACGAAGTTCACAGAAAAGATATGAGACCACACAAAACATTGCATGAGTCCAACTTCGACCAAGCAAAAGGCTGTAACTGAGATAAGTGTCAACAACCTTGACTTCTAAATTGACCCTCTTTCCCTCAACTAAATGGGTAAGGAGTTGAAAATACCATATGGGTATAAACATTGATCATCGAAATATTCTAAAGTGTTCAAAGACTCATTGAGAGGAGGGGAACCAATGGCTTTCCAACATGATATGGAAATGATACATGTGGAGGATCCTTCATCAACAACAGTCTGGTGGATAGTCTTGCCCATAACAACAATTTGTATGAGAAAAGTAAGTTGAGGTGGCAAGGGAGGAACATGGTTTTCGAGATCAAAAGTAATCAAACTGGAATCTGTGGGATCAATTCCTTCAATAGCGGATAGCAAATCCTTCCTTTGTGATGGTCATGTTTGAAAGGCTTCCAATGCTGACACTATTGAGGGTGCTTGAGCCAAGTCTTCCATAATGTTGTAGTGTTGGGCAATTCACACATTCAGATTATAGGATGATTTCCAAAGAACACCTTTACGGGGTGGTTAGATTATGGAATCAATGCTAGGTTTCTCAATATAGAGAGGAACAAAACTGGGTGAAGTGGAGGAAGAGGGTACATCAGTGAAATCCTTCTCCACCACAGGTTTCTTAGAGGCAGATAATCTTTTGATCTTGTGGCTAAAAAAATCTGTTATGAGCCACTCATAAAAACTTGAGGGATTCGAGAGGTTTGAGCATGGGGTTGGTCTACCAATTGCATCTGTTGAGATGAGAAAGGTTCCTTCAACATAGCTAGCATCCTTGTAGTGCCTTTTAGAAGACAAATTACTTTGCCACGTCAAGGGAAATCCTAAGTGTAATGACATTCATCACAAATAAGGCAAGGATATTTAGGCTTTTGTTTGGGTGTGTCATGAGCTGAAGGTTTTTGGGAATATTGTTTAGCTTTTCCTTTACCCTTATTCTTTCCTTTCAAGGATTTATCTTTTGTGGTAGATTGGAAAACATTTACCTCTGAGGATTTACCAGGATTCGTAGGATTATCAATAGTATTAGGAGTTGCAACGATCGAAGTAAACTTAGGTTTTGAAGAAGTAGTCGGAGTACTACTAGACCACTAAGAAAGATCAAATAATTCCATCGATAAGTGGTGAATTTGTGTGTTTGAAAGATGCAGGGCCAGTTGAAGGTTGCTAGGCACCAAGTAAGAGTTCATTTATGTGCCAGATTGTGAATATACCAAATTCAAATACTGGGCACGGGTGATATCTTGTTCCTTAATCACACAACCACCCATGGCTATGTCTTTAGCAATAGGAGGGATGAATGATTTAGTGAACCATTCAGTCAAAAGATGATCCAGGATATTGAATTTGATGAGACGACACCTACGCCTCCATTCATGGATATGATCAGAGATGTGAGTAGAAGTTGTCTGTTGAAAAGACATTAAGCGATGGGTTCCAGCCTCATACTAGATAGGCAATTGGAAATGAGTGAAGAAAGCCATAGCCAAAGTATTGAAATCTTGAAAAGCACCACAAGGGATCTCTATGTACCATTTGGCAGAAACACCCTTTAGAGTGCACTGGAAAATACATAATCAGATAGAATCATCCACCCAAGAGTTAGAGAAACACCAAAGATGATAAGTCATAACAAGTGCTTGGGGATCTTCCCTAGATTTACCTTCGAATTTGAGATAATCACTAGGTATTTGGTTGGTACTGGAGTGTCATGCGGAAAGAGTTATGTTTGCAGACAAACCTAACCTCCCTAGGAGTCTAAGACTCTCTAGTGACAAACAAACCAAACAAGAACAATCCTTCTCTAAACACACATTATTCTATGAGAGATCAAGTGCTTTCCAATCTTACCTTAGGTTCAACGCTTGTTGTAGCAGTCTAGCCTTGCTGATCCAGATGAGCTCCTCCTTCACTTTAAGACCTGCATACACTAACAAAGCAAATGATTACATAACACCTGAATAATTCATAAAACAAAGCATATTCATCACATAGACCAAGGAGTACATGAAATAATTCATTAACAACAAATCATTGAGAAGAATGGACTTATTTGTATTAAGGAAACAAAAAGGAACCATTACAACCTGAGCCTTGGTGTTGTGCAAGCTCCTCCCAGGGTCCAGCAAGAGATTTCCTCTACTTTGACAAGCTCACCCACTCCCAATATGGCAACAAGGAAGGATAGTGATCTCCCCTCACAAGTCAACAATGGAAGTCCTAATTCCAGCAGCATTTACCCTTTAGAATGTTCAGCTTTCAACCTCCCCTCCTTTGGCCCAAGGGCTGTATTTATAGTATTCTAGAGGAAGTTATTCAGTTCCAACATCAATGGGATACTCCCTCTTTTGAATGGGGTAGCTCCTCTCTTGATGGGATAAGTTCCTCTATCATAGGAGTGCATGAACCATCTGGAGGCGCTCAATACACGTCAAGCACTCTTCTAGAAGGCTCTAGAAGTGACCACAAGTAACTTTTTAAAGATGAAACTCGCGCCTTTTGACCTTTACAGGGGTACGCACCCATCCTTTGGCTTACAGAGCGTACAAGTACGCAGGTAAAGTGTGTTTGGAGTGCGTACACGCAGGCAAGGTAGAGAGAACCTGCGTACCCAGAGATAAACATGTTTTTAAGTGACTTTCTCTCTTTTTGAAGTTTGACATGAAGAGCAGAGGTATGAGGCTTGACAAGGAGGATAATATGACTATTGATGGGCCATATTAGTTGTAAATAGTCACGGTGACA